>VDFB02061673.1:0-19135 GCA_007258455.2 Sequoia sempervirens
AATTATGTAATAAAGTTGCATGATCTTCTTGCTCGTCCTCATCAAGACACTTTCCAATTTGAATGACCTTTTCCTTATTAGTTAAGTCCATTGGTATATTGATAGTATCTCCCACAAGTATTGAACTTTGATTTGGAACATCAAGGATTTGTTGAGATTCGTCTTTTTCTTTTTCCAATTTAGTTTCTTCACCAAAGTATCCCCTAGCGTTTAAACAATAGGTGAATCTTTGATTATGATGGTAACGTGGTAAAGTGTCATAAGCTCCCAAAAATTCTGCTAGGTACTCATCATTCTGAAAGATGTCCAATGACATGTCACTTCCCATGGTATCTATCAATTCAGGATATTTCAACTTTAGAGTTGTCTTGGGAGAATCTTTCGTGATGACATTGACATTGAGTGACGGTCTTTTTGACGCTTTTGTTATTTTGAAGGACAATAATCAAGGCCTCTTGTTGTCTCTTGTATGTTAGGCTCTATAGGAACTTGAATACCTTGTTCTTTCACCCCACATCCTTTTCCATTATAGCCAAATTGTTTCAAAAGTTGATACCCTTTTCCATAAAAGGCTTCCATTTATTTCAAAGTGGGTGATTTCTCATAATTAGTATCATCATAAGTGGATCACCCTAAATCTTTCCCTAGAATCACAAGTTTCAATGTTGTTAGGGTTATATCTTACCAATTAAATGCTTTAAGGTAAATCTTGGTTTAGGTCCTGCAATCATGTTAAACAATATTGGAATATAATTCATATGAACAAACATATATAAATATCTGAACCATGTATAATGACTAAACTACACCATATCGATAATGCATAATGGGAGTTTAATCATAATAGGAATTGGATGGGAAACATGATAAGTCTGCTTGAAGCTATCTCAGCTAAGCCCAAGAGCACGTAGTGTCCAAACCAAGACAGCTCACCTCATGGCCCCAAGCGGCATAAGACAGAAACGTCCAAACTAAAACAGTTCCACCCTTGGGGTGGGCTACTTAGTGGGTAACTTGTATCAGCATTCCCTATCCATGTTGCCTTATCCATCCTTCTTATGATTGAGACTGCTTGAATCCATCCTAACAACCAGTCGTAGTTTGGCTTGATAGGATAACCTTGAAAGGGTGCATGTAAACTACTCAACCCATCTAAGCCCAAGAGTGAGTAGTGTCCAAACCAAAACAACTCAACTCCTGGCCCCAAGTGGCAAGAACATTCAAACCAAGACAATTCCACCCTTGGGGTGGGCTACTTAGCATGGGAGACCCGTAAACTGCATCCCCCTAACTTGCTTCCTTCAACCTTACGTTTGATTGATAAAAGGCATACATATATATATATATATATATATATATATATATATATATATATATATATTTATTAAAGGAATATAATCTAAGTAATAATCTATTATTCATATTCATATTAAAGAACCATAATTACTTATAAGGCTGAATAATTGCTGCAAGTAATATATGAAATTATACTTAACTTACTTCCCTTATTATTGATTTATTATTTGATTTCATGTCTCTCATGCCTCTTGATATTCTGCTCTAATCCCAAATGATCTTCCATTTCTTTCAATCTGCTGTTCTTATTCAGATTCCTAATTCATTTCCCTTGATGCCCTTTTACAAGTGATTTACCCTTCCTTATATATCCTTTCCTTGAGAGAGTCATACCTCTTCATGCAACCATTGCCTTGCAAGAGTCACAACTATTCCTTAATCGCTGGTCTGAAACCTTAGTTTATTTTTAATTCCATTATCTTTTTTCCTTAGATTGCTGCCCTCTTAGAAATGAAATCGCAGCCTTTGTACATTAATCGCTGCCTCCCTATATTAACCCCAATCGCTGCTGTAGGTAATGTATTTGCTGTTTGATATTTATTAATTGCTGCTCTTGATCAGAATCGCTCCTTCCACAACATTAATCATTGCTGTTAATTATTGATAATGAATCACTGCACCCTTATATATTAATTATTGCCTTTTTCATTAAATCACTGCTTTTAGGGGTGCTGCCTTTATAATTATAATTGCTGCTATAATATATTATATATTTCCTTATTTTAATACATTTATTTTATATTAGTTTCTATGTATATTTTATTAATATTATATTATTATTATAATTATAATAATATTAAATTATTAATATTTGTATTTATATTTTTAATATGTATTTTATTATTTATTTTATTTCAATGCATAGTTATTTTTTATACTTTAGTGTTCTATTTCGGGGACATGATACATACTTTGGAGCAAACTAGATGCCATTGCATTATGTCTATGTTGTTGGTTCAGATTGAAGTTCAAAGTTGACTGATTTGTTTCCCCTGTATGGCCAGGTTAGGTAATACAATATACATGTGATATGTATTTAATTGTACATTTTGTGCAAATAATCTATATATTTTAAATATTATACTTTGTTACCAGTTCACTCAAAAGAACCCCAAATCTGAGTCCGGTTCATACCTAGTACTGGTACACAGTTCAAACTACAGTGGGCACAGGCAGGGCTCTGCAGAGCCCAAGGTGAACCCGTAGCAAATTGGGTGACAATTTTTCTTTTCTAAACCTTTTTCTTGTTTGCATTTTTCATCAAATGGTGCCATTACACTCAGGAAGCCGAAATAATTGTGGTAGGAAGGCCATCATTCTCACATGTAGACATCCAAATCTGTTTTCTTGGGCCTTCTGAGATTGCTGACCTATCAACTTCAAGGGAATACCGACTTAACTAGCAAGCAGGATTGAAGCCAAATCCCTGAAAAGATGCTTCAATAACGTCAATTTAGAAATAATTAATGTGGCTTCTCCTCCTCCTTACTTCTTCGTCCAATGAATGAATGAATGAAAGATTTTAATGACGTCCGCGAGACCAAACAGTCTATGGGACCGAGACAAAACAGGCCTAATTTGTCTTCATACTCTTTTCCAAGTCAGATCTCCTGCTGTTAAGTTTGACTAGAAGGCTAGCCGTCTGATTAATCTTATCTTCCTCAAATAGTTGGTGCATATTGTCCACTTTCAAACTATTTTCATGCTGAGTGCGGATATCCTCGTAAGCAATGCATTCCATGATGAAGTGCCATTCTGTTTCCACAACCCCTTTATTGCAGAAAATACAAGTTCTTTCTTCCCAAGTTTCCTTGGGTATCTTCCACCTACCGGTCTCACACCTAAGGTGATGTGATCCCGTCCTCAATTGTGCCACTAACAACCTCGCTTTCCCTTTAATATCTGCACCTAAATAAGTTTTTTCACCATGATCCTTTGTCGGGTTAAACTCTTTGATGTAGTATGCTTTTTTTCGCCCAATCTGGTTTGTCCACATGGCAGTTCTGAATTTTTCAGTCACATAGCTTTTTATTTCACTATTGGTGCTAGGACACTCATGCAAATTGATGTCCCACTTGTTCATCCACTTGTGGTTTTGTTTCATCCAAGTTTTCTTCCTACGTTCTAGCGTCTCCTTCATAGCTGTTTTGGGCCAACGGTGGTTATCCATGTTTTCAACCTTCTTTAAATAGCTTATCAACCGGATTAAAGCCGATGCTTCCAATGGAAAAGACCCTGTTTCAGCTAAAAGAATTTCATAGGGGACAGTGGTTTTGACTTTGAGACTGCTTGTTATTAGATGTTTTTGAATTCTTTCTAGTTGTCTCCAACTGCATTTTGACATACTATTTCCCCATACCTCACACCCATAAAGTACAACCGGAGCAACAAGCAAACCAAAAAGGGTTTTCTTGGTTTTCCAATCCCAAAGCTCGGCTTTTCTACACCTATTTTGTAAAAGGTAAGAAGCTTTCCAACCTCCCTGTATCCTTTTCGTCCGACAAGTCTCCCAACTGAGCTTATAATGAAAGTCAATCCCAAGGTACTTGTATTCTTTGACTATTTCAAGCGGGCTGCCTTCAAAAAGAAAGGTATTCTGGTTATCTTTTCTATTCAATGAGAAAATCATGATTTTGGTCTTGGTGATATTCACTTGCATCCCAACCTCATGACAAAAGAGTTCTAGACCTTTCAGATGTTCTCTTAACCCATGTGCTGTTTTTGAAATTAGGATAAGATCATCAGCATATAAGAGTAGCTTCACCACATAACCTGCCAATTGAATACCATCCCCATCCGTCTTGCTTAACCAAGCTTCCAACTTATCAATGTATAACCCAAAAAGCGTGGGAGATAGAGGACAGCCCTGTTTAACTCCAATGTCGCTACCAAAACATTCTGACATACCATCCCTTGTTCTGATTTTAGCTCTAACATTCTCATACAATCTGTGAACAGCTGCTCTATACACATTTGGGATGCCTAATTCCTCCATTCTATTCCATAGTTTGTCTCTAGGTACCGTGTCAAAAGCTTTCTTGAAATCAACAAAACAGCAATAAGCTTCCTCGCCCTGAGTGTTCCAAACTTTCTCAACCAAATGCCTAAGGGTGATGCAGTGATCAATGGTAGAGTGTCTTGACCTAAAGCCTGCCTGTCCCTTTGCTCTTTTGCCCTCATTTTCTGCCCAACTGCTGATCCTACGCTCAATCATGCTCCCAAAGAGCTTGCCAAAGATAGGATTGACCATAATCGTACGGTAGTTAGATGGATTGTTGATATCACCACTTTTGAATAGAGGAATGACCACACTAGTGGTCCACTCCATAGGAAATCCCTCTTGATTGACATTATTGAAAATTCTTTTTATGTAAGGAGCAAGAGTCTCGATCCCCCATTTTAAGAATTCAGCCTGCAACCCATCTATGTCCTGTGCTTTACCACTTGCTAAATTCTTTATTCCTTGTTTGATATCATCCACAGTGAATAGTTCCATTGATGTGTTAATAACAGGTGGATGGTCTTTCTCATGAACCCGCTCGTAAAGAAGCCTAGCATACTCTAGCCATTGGCCATCTGTAATACTGTTTTCAGTCCTCTTTTTCTTTTGCTGCAATTCTCTCCAAAAACCTTTAGGGTTCTGTTTTCCAAGCGAGATTAGCTCCTTCCTTCTTTCATTTACATAATCATATTTTTTTGACTGCACCAATTTTTCATATTTTTTCTTGTACTCTTTGTCCATTCCTTTCTTTTTTAGTGATCTCTTGGCTGCCTTACATTCTTCATCATACCAAGGATTTGCCGGGAAAGTGTTTGTAGCCCTCATCTTGGGGTGGGACCTTTTGCATGCATTTAAAGCCTTGTGAATTATTGGGATCAGCGAATTGCTGTGAATGTGGATGTCCCCATCCTTTGTTGCTTTGACCTCTCCGTTGTTTTTTAAATCATGGAAATGTTGTTTAAGAACAGCGTTAAATCTTTCTCTATTTTCTTTATTCAAGAGGATTTTACCCTTGGGGAGGGTTTTATTTTGCATGTGCTGAACCTGTTTAATGTGTTGGCTGATTGGGGACATGCGGAGTTTAACCAGAAGAGGTAAGTGGTCAGATTTCATCCCAATAGGGCAGTCCTCAATATCAAACTCTAGCAATCTAGAGATAAAACCTTGAGAGCAAATCACATAGTCCACCACACTTTGACCATTCTACGTTTTGCAAGTGATACCCCCCGACTTTGGCCAATCTCTCATCCCATTACAAATAACCATGCCAAACAGACTACAAAGCCCAAGTAATTCAGTCCCAAACGGGGTCACATCCCCATTGTCATCTTGGGATGTTCTTTCCCAATATTGATCTCCACCTTCCTCTAACCATAAAGGATTGTTCTCCCCTTTTTCATCCCTGCTCAGCTGAAGAGACTGATTATTAGCTGTCCTTGCATTAAAGTCACCCATTAAGACAACATCTCCAAGTGCGCTGAAAATAGATATGTCTCTTTTTAGTGAGGCATACGGGTCTTCGTTGTCTAAATTTCTCTTCTTATAGAACTTAGAATTTTTTGGAGCAAAGTAACAAGCAGCCAATCTGAAAGTCACCCCATTTTCTGTTATTTGCAGCCATATGTACTGTTTATTTGCGTCTTCTTTTTCGAATTCAACAATTCCCGCCAATGATAGCCAATGAGTAAGTGCATTGAAATGACGTGTTTTAGCGGTGTTTTTATTAATATTAATATATTATTGTTGGTGCTGCTTCTGTTTTAATTTTGTATGTGGCTCTTTATTTTTTATATTTTTGGGGATATTTAATTACCATGGCTTGTCTTGTTAAGGTATTGGAGTATTGCCTGCTGCATTTCTCTATTAAAAGCAATAATTACTGGCTTCAAGATTATTAAAAAAAAACATGCTTTACTTTTTAGCACCTTTTAAGTGTCCACTACATTCGTATTTCGAGTTACATTTATTTACTTATATGTTAATTATTTATAATATTTTATATTTAATCACTTATATAGTCTTTAAGCGTTAATTTATATTTATTAACATTTTTCAATTAAATATATTTAGCTTTTAAATGTATATTTTATTATATAAATGTATGTGGTATGTGGTTTTATTTACATGCATCTATTTATTTTTTCTGCTTTTTAGGTTTCAGCTATTTTCTCGAGGTTATTTGAAGTAAATATGTATATGTTTATGATTTTTATATTTTATTTGTTTAGACGTACCCAAGCAAGCCCAAACCAGTAACCTAGATATTCCATACATTATTCTCACAAAGTATAAGATTAAATACATGACAGTTGATAATTGGTATTTCCATGTTAATTGTCAACTGTTTAAAACAAACCAAAATGGTTTATATTAGTGCATCTTCATTTCACTCGTGATCCAAAAATTGATTGCACAATACACCCTATCAATAGAAGTCTCTAACCCCCTTTGGTTTGGAGTCAAAATGACATTTGTCAAGGAAAGCAGCAAACATATTTTGACAGTGGATCAACAGATGCTATACCCAAAATTTTATTACAGGGATCCTGTACCATTAATGTAGATTAATCATATTGGTCTTCTCTATTCAGGCTGAGAATTGAATGGATATCAGAAGCAAAACACCTATACAGATCAGCAGATAGCCTGTGCTGTCCTGGACTGACATAACCATGGGAGCTGCAAACAGCCAACAGACAAGAAAGTTAAACTAACCTCAGATTTAGTTATTTCATAACTTTAGTAGGGTATCACTTGAACAGGGGGGAAGACCCTGGGAAAACCCAGGGAGGACCCAGACCAGGATCAGAACCAGGTCCAGACCTGTTTGAGTTTAGCTAGGGTGTCTGCAGAATCCAGTAACAATACATCAAATTGTTTTATCAATCAACATATTCCTAAAACAGATCCAAGTTCAACAACAGGTTTTGCAAAACAATACATACTTACAACTAATATACAATATAAATCACATCAGATGAAATCCCATGAGGTAAGTCAATCTATTTAAAGACTGAAAAACTTGTCTAAACATGGGTTGAACCATAGTAATTATCAATTTCCTGCAAAAGCATAGCCCATACACACCTCCAGGATATTGATAAACAAACCCTTTGAAAACAGGTTAATCCACTCGAGAAAGAAAATAGGGCACCAAATATCGAGAACACATCTTGATACCTGCAATCAATGTGGTGTACAACCGCAACTTCTTTCCTTTAATATAAAGAATTGCTTGAAATGGTTATGATGCATGGTTGTAACATCTCACACTGGTTCAAGGAAAACCAAAAAGCCTTCCAGTTATCAATTTAAAGTCAGTAGTGATTCTTAAATAGATGCAAATCACAATAAATGTATTTACCAACAAGCCCTGAGGTAAGCAATCAAAGCCATCAGGATCATAAAACAGGATAGCCGGAAAGGAGCTTTAAAGCAGAAAATAAAGAAATGATTTACAATTTGACAAGTTTCTGACAAACACATTTTAACAAAACCAGAGCTCAAAAAAATTAAAAATTGTCCACCGTGTATAGATTTCTAAATATAGGTGGTAGCAGATACAAAAAGAAAAAGGAATTTCCAGCAAGATCGAGACATTTAATTACGGATTCGGTATTATTTTTAACTCTATTCCTGTCATTCAATAAGTTCCCTAGAGGAAGATGCTTCACAGAATAAACTTTCTAAAGAAAATATGGGCAACCACCTGTTCGCAGTCCATTTGGAGACAAATCTTCTGCAGCCACAAGAAAGTTGCCAGCAGCATTATTTACAAGAATATCCAAAATGCTTTACTGTTTGTTCAACAACACGAGCAGCATCCTCTTTGTTTCGAACATCTCCTTGAACTCCAATCGCCTGTGTCAAGAAGCATGGAGAGTATATGTAATTATATTTTTATCCATGACAAGAAAAGTAATATTGGACACAGTTTTATCAACCATATTGTGAATAAATTCATTGTCTAGTGAAGCAGCAAATCTTAGCTTATATTATAGAAGAAAATATCTTTCATTTATTGTGCTATATAGATTACTGCCTAGGCTTATGATAAATTCATGAAAATAATGTGATATTCTGGAAATACCAGTTAATGATATTTTGACCTAGAAATTCCCTACTTATTGTGGTGTATTCCCAAGAAATTCTCAATTTATTGCAAGATCTTAGCAATATTTTCTTTTTTTTTCTATATATACCCTCTGCCCTGCAATTTTTTCCTCATTCTGCTTGTTTTTTTCAAATTTGCAACATGGTCAGCAACAACAGCCGAGGATTTGTGGTTGTTCTTGCGTCTTTTTCAGTCTACCTTAGTTTTTAATCATTTATTGGTCTATGCTAGTTTCAAACTAATTGTGAAATCCTAATTTGCTTAGTTGGATATGTATCTTTGATTCCAATAGATTTTAGCTTGGATGGCACCTTCAGCTAGGTGGTTGTAATTCTCCCCCCCAAGCATATGGTTAGAGAGGGTTTTTGTATTTTATCTCTTTTTTAATATATTGAGCTTTTCTTTATCAAAAAACAGGCAAGTTTCTCTTTAAGCCATAAGCACAGATTTTCATTAACATCTAGGGGTATGCTTGGGGGTATTCATTCCTAATGTATTACATTGTATTTTGACATTTTGTATATTTTTATATCAACTGAGCAAGAACACGTATTCTTCAAATAGAAGAATTGTAATCAGGAAACAGTGTCTTAGGAGATAGGCTTTTCATTTAAGCAACAACTTCTATCCTTATAAAGATAATCATAACTATCATTCTCATGTACAACAGCTCTTTGGTCATGCAATCTTCATTGTTTGAGCACGTCTTTTTGGAGTCTCTTTTCTGTTGTTAATCCCATACTACTCCATGTGAAGGACCTCAATTGATATTGGAGGAAAAATTCAGCTTTTCTCCAAATCCCACATTAAAATTGTACTTTATAGGTTGACATTTGCATTTTATACTATTTATTGTACCCATATGAAATTTCCTTATTGTGTCGTGTTTTAAGTTAATGTCTGTTTTCTCTAGTGCAATTCATGTTTCAAAACTTCCCAGTCTGCTTTGTCTCGTCATCCTTGTTATTCTTTTCTAAATGTTCGTAGCATCATGGAACAAAGTTCTTGAGTACATTCTTCACAATGAAGGAAAGGGATTCTTAGCAGAGAAATTTGTGAAGACTGCAATCAAGAATGCACTTTTGAGAGGTGTTGGTAAACAAATTGGTCGTTGTGATTATTATCTTTGAAAATAACCCTACTTTGCCCAATAAGCAACAATAATCATACCAACAGTTGAAAAAGTTGTTATTATTTAACAACTCTCCTCTGCATTGAGAGGGGCTGCTCCCTCTTATGATAAAGAATTTTCTGGTTTTAAGGTATTTTTATCCCAAAAATACCAGAAAAGGGTTTTAAAAGAAATAAAGAATAAAGATTTGAGAAATCTGAACAAAAAACTCACAAATAATGACTCAAGTTCCTTAGATTCCAAGAAAAGAAATTATCTTTGTACTGGAAGACTTAAATGAAATGCATGCAACAATGTTGAATGAAAAATATTATAACAGTCTTAACTTACAAAAAGACAAGATGGTAATCAGCAGTATGAATTTTAGATTAACAGAAAGATGACTGCATATATCTTCAACATTGCACAGTTTATAGTATCTCTAAAGAAAGATCGATTGCTTTCATACAGACAAAATTAGGATTTGCAAAGACTGTCATCAAAACAAAATACGAAAGATTAACAACAGCACATTGAAGATGCAATAATCCCACAATCAAAGTATTTTCTATTTCTTTACAGAGCTGTACAACTCAAAATCCTTGATACCAAAAATGTGAGAGCCAAAAGTCCTTTTAAATACAACTAAGCCTCATATATTAGGCTTTCTCCCAATAACTGATTTGTAACTACCTTTTATTCATTTCTTATGATAATAAATTAAAAAATTATTTATTTTCCATCATAAAGTCATAATAAAATAAGTTTAAATGAAGTCATATAAAATGACTTAATTTACAACTAGAGAACTAGAACATTTATTTGAATAAAGTAAAGGTCTCCGTCATCAATTTGCTGGAGTATCTTCTTTAGCAGCTTCTGACTGCTCCAAGGATGAACCTTTGTAAATTCTGAACTGCTTTACAACAAGTGCCATTGTTTTTCCTTGTGGAACTATAGTATTTAAAAGGCGTTGCTTCCAATTCATAAGGCTTTCTTCTATTTCCTTTATTTGTATAAGCAATGTGGACAGATCTTTGCAGAAATTACTTGCTACATTTGACATGGAAGCTAAGTTCTTCATTGTATTGGCACTTATAACCTCCTTACTGAAGAGTTCTTTAGAGATTAAATCTTTGAAATAAAACATTTGTTTGAATAAAGAGGTGGTCTCCGTCATCAATTTGCTGGAGTATCTTCTTTAGCAGCTTCTGACTTCTCCAAGGATGAACCTTTGTAAATTTTGAACTGCTTTACAACAAGTGCCATTGTTTTTGCTTGTGGAACTATAGTATTTAAAAGGTGTTGCTTCCAATTCATGAGGCTTTCTTCTATTTCCTTTATTTTTATAAGCAGTTTGGACAGATCTTTGCGGAAAGTACTTGCTACATTTGACGTGGAAGCTAACCTTTTCATTGTATTGGCACTTATAACCTCCTTATCGAAGAGTTCTTTAGAGATTAAATCTTTGAAATTTTGTATAGCAATCTAAGCATCCTCCAAAACAGAGCTATCCTCCTCTGGTATATCTATTTCCAAAGCCAAGCATCCTACAATAATTTCAAATTTAATATATTTTGCTTCCTTCAGAAATTTCTTCAACTCAATGATGGTTTGTTTAATGATTACAGCTTTCCACTCAATATATCTCACCCATGTTCCTGCAACATATTCCTCAGGTTGCATCAAAATTTTCCCAGAAACCAGCATTTTAACATCAATTTCAGACATCTCTTCAATATCTCTAGCTACATTTTGCCATATAGACTCTTCTTTCTTGGTCATCAGGAGCTCATCTTTTAATTCTTCTATTTTATTTTTCAGCTTGCCACTATAATTTGGCTAATTCCTCAATACATAGAAGTCCATCAATCATGATTTGTTGAACCCATGCTTCTAATGCTTTCCCATACGCTTGATATTTGCTTATCTTTTCCATCATCTCCTTATCAACATTTTTTATATTTTTGTCATTTGAAGCTCATTTTTCACTTAGTGGTTGGGTCGATGTATCCAAGATTGCTTTAATGTATGATGTCAGTGCTTGAATTTGTTCTTCAAGTTGTTCTCTTTGTAGCCTTCTTTTTCTCTGTTCTATGCACCAATTTAGCAGCTGAGATCTGGAAGTTATGGATATCTCCCTCATGTGTATAAGGACCAAGGTCAACCCAGGAGATTTAATAATTTTTGTCGGTTATTTCTTGTTCTCCTTTATCACTGATAGGTTTAGCCATCTCTACATATTGATTTCCAAATGCATCAATCATCATCCTTGAGGTTGTCTGAGCCTTCTTCCATTTAGGAGTAGTGCCATGTAGTAATTGGGCAACTACACCATAATCAAGATTCACATTATCCATATACTTTCTCTTCTTACACACTACTTCCTTCAGCCATTGAGAAGAAGTAGCAATTTTCTGAGGACTTAAGGAAAATGAGGAAGGAATAGGTGGAAAAGTAGTTCTAAGGGAAGCATCTACAGTGATATCTTCTTGACGTGAGGATGGAAGAGGAGACTTTTGAATGGTGAGATCATTGTTTGGAGAAGATGGGGGTGTTGATGGATTAGGATTTACCTCAGGGGCCATTTCAGTTTCTTCTTGCTGATCTTTTTTTGGTACAACTTGGGGAGCCTGAGGCTTTTTCACTTGCAGCTTGCTCCTCTTTCCAATATCTCCTTGTGCACATGCACTTTTCAAATCAGCTCCTTTCTTTGGATCTTCTCCATTGCCACCTTCAGTTGTACTTGACCTAGCTATTGATATGTATACATTAGTGGGTATTGTAGATGCTAAAGCTCTAGTTTGCCTCTCTGGCTTCTCTAGCTGCTTATGACTATTGGGAGATGAACCTTGAGGCCTTGTAGTAGTACACTCAGCCAATTTTTCATCCAACCATTTCTTGGATTTTTTAATAACAAAGAAAGACCTCTCCTTTATGTCTATAACTTCTTTGGCTAATCAATCAATAGGAATGAGTAGTTGGAATTGAATAGAATCTATGTAGGTTTTATCAACCATATCAAAACCGTCTTCTTCTACTCCTATTGTATCCCATCCAAGCTCGTATTCTTTCATTTGTAAGACTATCATTCTGGAACAATCCCTCTTTCGTACTTCAAAATCATCTACACAATCAGCCAAATAGTCTTCCAAATGTGGCTGATGGAAACATCTAAATCCCAAATATAAATTGTTTTTCACATAATCCTTGCTGTCAAAGGGATATCTCATGTTGTAGAAGTGCATAGTGATTTTAACAAGAGATCTTTCTATATTTGAGCTTCTGTTGTAGATGGACATGTATAGTAAGATAAGCTCAAAGGAAACGGATATCCAGCCTTCTTTTATCACTGCATGCTTTATTCACGGATTCCATTTGTATGCATAATTCAATGAGAATTAGATGATCATTTGGATATCTAGGTAATTTTGTATGGATATTCATCAAAACCACCAACTATAATGTACGCATACCTTGGGAATTGAATAAAATTATTAAAATAACTGCCAAATTGGTTAATCAGATTAGCTTCCTCAAGGGAGATTCTCAACCTAACATTCCCATCTAATTCCCTCACAATAAGTATAGTGAAGGCATCATTAACCCTTCAAAAATGTTTTTGTTGTTTTCCAACTGTACCTAAGGATGGATATCCAGAGGTACACAAGGATGCATCCCCTAAGGTTTTGGCCCCCATTCCCCTCCCGGGGACGTTCCGAGGATGGGGGATGCCTTGGGGACATTTCCCAGGCATCCCCAATTTTATTTTTTTTGCAGAGAACGTCCCCGATCAGTTTTCAGCATGCTTTTTGCAAAAAAAAAAAACTCTGAAATTTTAAATGTTTATTTTTTATTCTTTCTAAGTGGACCCCACACCCTCCCAACCCTAAAATGAAACATAAAACTTGCTTTCAAAGCCATTTGAGTTTATTTTTACATTCCAAAAAAAATTGCAGCTAAGAGGAAAGTGAACAAGAGAAAGAGGAGGGTTTGAAGGAGTTGTTGGACAACTGAACCAACATTCAAATGCAAAAAAGAGAGCATTAAGGCAGCAGCCAGCAAGCGAAGTGAAAGAGGTAAGTGATTCTTCCATTTCTCTTTAAATTCCCAATTTTTTCTAAGTTTAAATGATGAAATGTATGATTTTTTGTGTTTTTTTTTGTAATATTCAGTTTGCAAAAACCAAAACAATACAAAATGAGCAGCAGTAGTGAAAGTGGGCATGTTTAGAGGGAAGAAGTAGAACAAAATGAAACCCAATCGGTTGAAGGGGGACAGCCTCAAATAAATCCATTTGAATGCCCTTCCAAAGATTTTAAAAAATATGCAAAAGGCTCTTTTTGTCCTTAAAAACCTCTTCAATTTGCAACACACCTAGACAAAGAAAAAGGTAAAAACATGGGGGGTAGTAGATTGTGGTTATGTCACGTTTGTAATGAAAAATTTAATGGGAGCTACACAAGAGCCTGTTCTCATCTATTGGGTTATAAAGGCCATGGGGTCAAGGTTTGTAAACTCATAAAAGACCATGAGAGGGTAGAGTGTTATAGATTGCACATGGCGGCTAAAGGAAAATTTATGGGGTAGCCAATGCAAACACAATCTGCACATTCAGCTATGCCTATGCCCTCTATGTTTGGTAGTCCTAGTGTTGGTAGTGGTAGTAGTAGTGGTGTTCATGTTTCCACAAGTGGGAAGAAGAAGGCTATTGGTACTTCTAGTGAGCAGCAAAATACAGTTGCAAGTATGTTTAATGTGCATTCACGAGATGTGGCAGAGTCCTCCATTGCCAATTTTTTCTTTGTCCATTCCATCCCATTCCATGTAGCATGTTCTCCCTACTTCAAACAAATGTTTAGAGATGTAGTTGTTGGTACCTCATTCACCCCCTTTGGAGAAAATAAACTATGCACTATACTCCTTGACAAAGAATATTCCAAGGTGAGTGTGGTGATGGAGGACATGAGACAGTGCTAGTTAGGACAAGCTTCTCTATTATCATGGATGGGTGGACCGATATTAGACATCAACCACTTATCAACATCATAGTCACATGTGTAGCTGGCTCATATTTCCTTAGAGCCATTGGTTGTTCTAGGAAGCGCAAGGATGCATAATTCCAATTTCATATTTTGACACATGCCATAGAGGAAGTTGGGGCAGCCAATGTTGTGCAAGTGGTCACTGATTCAGCATGTGTGTGCAAATTAGCTAGTTTGATGTTTGAGAGTGCTTACAAGCACATCTTTTGGATCCCTTGTTGTGTTCATGCATTGAACAACGCATTGAAAGACATAGGGAAGATAGATTGGGTGCAACAAGTGGTTGTAGAGGCTAGAGATATTCAAATGTTTATTTGCAACCATCACACCTCAATTGCTCTCTTCAGGACATTTTCAAAGAAGGAATTTCTCAAGCCTCTAGAGACAAGGTATGCCAGCTATTTTATTTTGTTAGAGAGGATTCTTGAGGTGGAGGAGGCTCTGCAATTGATGATGGTTAATTCAAAATGGAATCGATGGTCTATGGCAAGCACTACATAAGGGAGAAGCATCAAACAAAAAATTCTTGATGATAATTGGTGGTCCAATGTGAGGTAGAAAAATTGTTATTGAATGCTGATTTTATAAAAAATATATATATATGATTTTATTATTTTTTGATTTTCTAAGTTCTAACTTGTCTTTTTTCAAATATTTGTTTGCGATATATTTGCTCCATCACTTCACCGGTTGTGGATGTCATTAGATATCATGATACAAACTCTCCAAGTCTTGGAGAGATTTATGAAACATTTGACACCATGCTTGGAAAAATGAGGCAAGCAATTTCTGATAGGGATCCTAATTCGGGATTATATGAGCAAGAAATTAAGCCCATTGTGATGCGGTGGTGGGACACAATGAACACCCCACTTCATATGGTAGTCTTTGCTCTTAATCCCAAATGGTATGTACCAAGGCCTGGTAGGGTGCCTCCTTGTGATGACGAGGAGGTGAAAGAAGGGTTTATGAAGGCCCTTGCAAAAATGTATTCAGTTGAGGAGGTGAACCTACTTCATATAAAATGGGCTGATTTTTATAATCTTTGTGTTCCAACATTCGACAAACCAAAGGCTAGGGTAGATAGAGCTACACTAGCTCAAAAGGATCCTATTGGATGGTGGACATGGCATGGGAAGGATGCACCATAGTTGAGGGCGCTTGTTGTTTGCTTCCTTTCACAGGTAATGCACTAACATAATTTATTAATTTGATTAGTGTTGAGCATTTATATAATCATAAAAATTGAATGTCCAAATTAGTAAAATACTAATTTATTTTTTGCCTCCTTTCACAAGTTGCTACTTCCTCTGTTGTAGAGAGGAATTAGTCCACATACAACTTTATTCACTCTATCAAGAGGAATAGGCTGACCTCTAGATGAGCACAGAAATTAGTGGCGATGCATAGTGTTTTGCGACTTCAAGATCGTCATACTCCAGAGTATTGATAGACTCCAACGTTACAGTGGGATGTTGATCTAGAGGACGCCACCCAAATTGAAGAGGAGACACAAGAGGGATTGGTTGGAGTTCCATTAGATGAGCTAGCCTCTCATACTCATAGTGGAAGTGACCCAAACTTTAAGTCTGATTTTGATGCAAAGTTCGCAGATGTCTATTTGACGCAGCCATCATACTTTCTATTACTATGTTTTTGGCATTTGTGACTTTGTCATTTTGACATTTGTCATGCAAACTTGTAGCCTTCGGGCATTTTATTTTTAAAATTTTATATCATATGCAAATTGACTGTTTGACATGAAGTATGGAAGCAATTAAGTAGTTGTAGTACTATTAATTTGTTCAACTCTCATCATTCATGTGAACTCTATTGTTGTGTTTTACTAAGTACTTTTGATTCTATAATGTATATGTCAATATGATTACATTTGCAACTTTATCAATGTTCATTGTTATCATTATTCATATGAATATCTGAAATTTGAAATTTCCCTATATTTTTCAAATTTATGTCATCCCTTGCCATCCCCAAAAATCCCCTAAAAAATCCCGTCCTCGAAACACGTCCCCCTATCTCGAAAACTTGATGGGACATAGTAGATATCATATATTTGTGTAGTTTTATCATAAACTCCCACTTCTTGCAAACCTAGCCATGGATGCATACTAGCAATAGCATAGAATAAATAAGAAGTCATATAAAACTCGTGAGTTTCTTGAAAGTTCACCAATTGATTGTGAAGATTATCACTAACCAGCTTGCCCCAATCAATATGCTAAGAATTCCACCCAATTACAATGATAAACTGACACATCCAATATTCAAAAGTTTTGGTTTCTTTGCTCCCCATAACTCTATGTAGTAGAGTGATAATGTCAGATATATCTTCATTGAAGTGTGACCTCACAAGGTGTTTGGGCAACTTTGACTTCCCTCTCCTTGGCACTTTGAACCAATGCCTAGCAATGTTGTTAAAGTGCAAACTTTCTTGTCTGTAAAATAAAAAAATTCCCTTTATATGCTCACACCAACATATTCTTCTCAGTTTGGAAGCCTAAAAATTGTGCTTATAAAAGGCCCATCTAACATTGCTATCGTTCTATCATCTACAGACTTAATTTCTCTTGTTTCTGGTTTATAGGTTCGACACAGGCTAATACCAAATTAGTGAATTTTACTGAAGTGGGGAAACCTCCAACGTGTGCCAACCCACTTTAAAAGGTAGCTTCAGCCATGTTGGTCCTAGGGTTCTGAGACATTCTCATCCAAAACTCCTCCAAATCAACATACCCTAGTTTGCTATCCCCAACCTTAGATAATGAGAATAGACTCCCTCTTGTAACCCCATTATGCATATTCCATTTTTGGGGGTTTGGAAACTAACCAAAATAGACAATTTAAGCTTTGCAAGAAAATTTGGCTAATAGAGATAAGAGGGATTGAAATTAGATTAGGGTAGATGGCGCATTGAGTATAATTCATGAAAATTGGGTTTTGAACGAAGGGACATTGTTGTGTTGGAGACTCAAGAAATTAAATATAATAGAGAGAGAAAGAGAGAAATGAAAAGGGAAGAGCTTTGGTTTACCTCAAGATTTGAGTGGAGAAACATTGAGAGAAACCAAGATATTTGTAGACACACTTGGTTTGTTGTAGCCGAATGCACTGCTTCTTCTTTGGCTTCCAATTTTGAATGCTGTTCAAAATAACCAGCAGAAATAATTTATATAACCTTTGTTTTCCTTTTCATTAGAGGTTCACCACTCTATTGGAACTATCGCTTGCATTTCATCTCTTCCTTTCTTCATATTTCCCCCTTTTTATCAAATGTTAGAGGTAAACTGGGTACTCAGAACTTTGGTGGAGGTTCCTAGTTCCCAATTCCTTAGAATGCTCCACCGATTCCATAATCTTGTTGTGTCTCCATGTCAACCTTACTAATGGTACCTAGAACTTATTAAGCACCTCAACAACATCCAATGTGTTGAAGCTTCATCGGCCTATAGGAACTTTTGAAAAACTTCACATAAAAACTTGTTTCGGCATTTTTAAGCCTTGTTGGGAAGTTCAATGTGATCAAGAACCAAGGTGGAAGTTCCTTAGGTTCCTAAAGCCTTAATATCCTCCAACATATCAATCAGCTTCTTATGTTTCCAGTGTTAGAGGTTTGGATTCAATTGAGAACTTGCAAGGGACTTTTAAATAATTACTTATCGAGAACTTAGACTATGTCAAGAACCTAATAGAGGCTAGGAACTTTTTCTAAAGGTTCTTAGTTCTTGAATACTCCTTGACACCATTTTATAAGAAACTTTTTAAGTGTTATAGTTGAGTCGGAAGGGTTTTGACAAAAAGAGGGACAATTGGGGATCATTATGGTTCCTAATACCATAGGAACCCCTAACAAAGAGACTTTTGAGAGACTGAAGTTGAGGATAAAGGAGGTTTCCAATACAAGGTAGAACTCTAACATACAATGTGACACTTTAGAAAAACACATAGAAATTTTCAAGAGTGACTTGGAATGTTGGATTTTCACAAAATGACAAGGTAAGACATGACTCCATAATATGAATCTTTGAACAATGAAGACTCTTGAAACTTAATCAAAAATTAGGGCAACAAAGAGGTAGACATTCACATTCGAAAATTGGTTAACTTTGGAGAATAGATGGGCTCACTCTACAACATAAAACTTTCAGTCTATTAAAAGGTGTGCACCTATGGAAGAAGGTGTTGATGTGTTTTAAATTGACCGCACCAGCACTTGGAATAAAGTTGCCATGACTACCCTATTCTCTCTTGATCAAAGTATTCCGCATGCTAAGATTGCAAGAAAGTTCATGCGTTCAACTCCAAGGTTCCTTTAATGCGAATAGGCTCAGTTTGGCTCAATGTGATTTGCTGGTATTTCAAGGGGACTTACAGAATTGTTCGGCAGTGGAGAAAGGGATTCAAATGCTCGAAAGATTTATCTATGAAGTGCGGGTTTCCTATTCTAACAGAGAATACTAAATTGAAATGAGGTAAGATTAAGAAGATTC
>VDFB02061673.1:26464-42060 GCA_007258455.2 Sequoia sempervirens
CTAAGCATTCAGCTTTAGCAGTGTAGTAGAAAAGTGTTTACAACTCAAGATGTCCAAATGCATAGCCAAAGCCTCTTTTTATACTTTTTCAACCTTATCATCTAGAGGCTTCTAGAAGATTCATGTTTTATTCCTTAAGTGACTTTATTATTTTATTATTTTATTATTGAGTCACTTAAGTCACTTTTTATTATTAAATTAATTAAATAATAAGCCATCCCTTTTGATATTTTATTTTTTGGGAATAACTTAATAAATAATTAATTTAATAACACCTCTTGATTTAATTAAATCATCAATTAAGCTATCCACATGAAATATCAATAATTTGGACACAACTTAATTAAATAATTTAATTAAACCACCATACCTCCAATTCGGGGACATGACAAGGGATATGAAGAGGAGAGAGAGAGATAATGAGAGAGAGGAAAGAGGGTTATATAGAGATGGAAGATAAATATATCTATATAGAGAGAGAGGGAGAGGGATAGAGAGATAGAGAGACAGGTAAAGTGATAGAGATGGATAGAGGGAGAGATTGAGAGAGTTAGAGAGAAATAGGGGAAGATAGATAGAAGGAGAAAGAAAGAGCGAGAGATAGAGATATATGAAAAGAAAAAGAGAGAGATAGAGACATATGAGAAGAGAAAGAGATAGGTAGAAATAGAGAGATAGATACAGGGGTGGGGAGAGAGTGATGGTGGGAGAAATGGGGAGATATAGAGAGGGGGGAGATAGAGAGAGGGACGTGTTGTGACCTTTTCACACATCGCCCCATTGCAAATGGGGACCCAGAATAGTTTGCTTCTTTTTAGGGTTTTTCCTTTGCGCAACAGTTTCATAAGGTCATTGCTTTGAGAGTTTCAAGTAAGAGTTTTGAGTAAACACCCAAGCCAACTGGAGAATTCAAGCCCGAAATAGTGCCTAAACGTCACAGAAATGCTCAGAAGGTCTGGAAGACAAGGATCACCTGTGTTTTGAGTCAATTCTGACACTTCCTATTTTTTAGGGATTTTTGTTTTTTTGCTTTTTCATTTGGACCAATCTAGGATCTTTATTTTTTAGGGATTTTGTTTTTTCTATTTTTAGAAAGTCAACCCTCGTCAAGGAGTCTACATTTCCATTTTGAGAATCAAAATCAGGCCAAAAAATCGAAAAATCAATGAAAAATCAAGAAAAGCATGGAAAAAGCATGCAAAAATCTGGAAAAATCGATTGAAAAATCATGAAAATTAGACCTCCAAAATGAGAAAATCAATGAAAAATCAACCAAAAAACATGCAATTTATGGACAAAATCCGCCTAAGTCTGGAGAGATGGTAACCTTCAAGCTCGCCCATGAAGAAAATGGCTAATGCATTGGGAAATGGCATGAAGGCTTCAAAGTCCGCCCCATCAATGGCAAGACCCTTTGGAAGTCCGCCCTAGCATTTTGAAGACAATGGCAAGGCATGAGGCAAGTCCGCCCAAGCCTTAGACAAGTAGTGGCGATACATTCTCAAAGTCCGCCCTTGCTATGGCAAAGCCAGTGTAAAGTCCACCCTTGCACCTAGAATGGATGGCATAAAGAGTAGAAAGTCCGCCCAAGCATAAAGGAGGGAATATCTTGAAGTCCGCCCACCTCAAGGAAGAGTTGGCAAGGAAGGTAGAAAGTCCGCCTAGGCATTGAGGGAGAAATGGAATGAAAGTTTACAAGTCCTCCTAGAGTATGGAGAGGAAGATGTAAAGTCCGCCACTCCTTTAAACACATGGAGTAACATTTGGAAAGTCTGCCATGAGGATAAATGGAAATAAAATTCGACTTAGGCAAGAGAAAAATTGTCCAAGGTTGAAGAAAGCCTGACTTTGCCTAGGAAATAAAGTCCAACTTTGAGTAAAATTTCGATTTTGGCATGGGGAAATATGCCTAGCACAATTTGAAGTTCGCCATTGACATAAGAGAAATAATTTTTTTTGGCAAGATGACTAGGAAGTCCGACCTAGCTAAGGGAGAAAATTCTAAGTGTTGGAAAAGATAAAACATGGCAAAATAAATATGAAGTTCGCCTTCGCTAAAGGATAAAGTGAAATAACTTGAAAAATAAATAATTAGCCATGGGTAAATTAAAGTGGCCAAAATTGAACGGGTTGGAAATAAATTAAAATTTGCCATTTTCATACTTTGGATAATTTATTCCGACATATGCCTTGGGAAAAAACAAAATTCACCACAGATGACTTGGAGGAAAATTCATGGAAGTAAATAAAATTTGCCAAAGAAAAGGAAAATCCATGAATAAATCAAATTTTGCCATGATCTGAAACTTGGAAAAATTGAATTTAATTGGACATTTAATATTTTTCCAAATGCTTGAAAATAAAGATAAACACTTAGCTAAAAATCGAATTTTTGAACTCAAAGAAAATCAAAGGATTTAGCTAAAGATGGCACCTGGATAAGCTTGCCATGAAGTTTTTTTCAAAAAGAATAGAAACTTGCCTTGATCAAGAAAAGAAAAGAAATCGAAATAGAGAGAAAAAGATGAAATTACTAAAACAAATCGAACTCTTCAACCTTATAATGAGTTTCAACAAATCATTTTTCACAAGTTCAATTGAAGAGAAGTTAATCTCTCTCAAAGTTGCAAGAAAATTGAGGCAAGGTCAATTTTTCTAAAGGCAAGGTCGATTTTTCTGAAGGCAAGGTCAATTTTTCAGTGGAAGGAGTGAATTTTTATGCTGGAGAGCATAATTGTTGAGGAAGTAAATTAAAGTCTTGGCTGAAAGTCAAACTTCTCAGCAAGTTGGTGCACTTCTTCATTGGATTTTTTGATTAAATTCTTTCAAGTTGGATTTGTTTTGCAGCCAGAGGATATTTCCGAAGGTTTGAAGTTTGGTTGGCTAAGTTTCTCAATTCTTCTTCCATCTTTTTCATTCTGGCTAAGTTCTGGCAAAATTTTAATCAAGTTTTCCCATTTTCAGCTTGCTTTTTCGCAGAGATTTATCTTCTTTTTTTTATAAGCTGAAAGTGAAAACTTCGAATAAAGGCACGAAAATAAATTATGTTTAAAAGTCTTCGTACTAATGATAATTCTTTTATTTATTGCAAGTTAATGACCACACCTGGAGAATCATCAAGAAAAGTGCCGATGAAGTTTGCCAACAAAGGGTTGCAGCGAGAGTCAAAGATTATTTCTAAATGGAAAAATATTATAGACACCGATCTTGGGCACGTAGACTTCACGGAGTTCAAGAAGAGGATATACGGACACAATGGATCGCCGACACCAATTGCTAGACGGATGGTGAGGAATGGCATCTTCCAAGCAGCTGGATTACCACCAGCAGTAGAATGTGTCAAATTGATGGTGGAGTGTGCTATCCATTATAATGCGCAAGAGAGGCAAATTGTTGCACCGGATGGGAGGATATTGGCTCACCTCGGAGAAGTGGCAATTCAAGAGGCATTTGGCATCCCAACACACCATCGGACTGTATATAAGACTAAGGAGGATGCCAAAAGGCTATATGAAGACTAGGCTGAACTTTGTGCCACAAATATCAACAAGTCATGGCTGGAGAAACCAAGAGCCTCTGCTAAAAAAATGCCCAAGAAGCTGCGTCGGACTGACATCAAGGAGGACTATGGGAGATATTATTCTAATGTTGAACAGAATAGCTGGCAATCCACAAGGCATGCCTTTTGAGTTGTGGATGTACTATTTTATTGATGAAATCACCTTTGGCATTCGGATGTTCAACTAGTCCCGGATCATCAATGATAATCTCCACAAGCAATCAATTAATCTAGAGAAGAAAAAATCTTTCCACATGAGCTCCTACATCATCGATTTGTTGGCCAGGTCTTATAGATATTCAGGACTGATATGGAAAGGCAAAATCGGCAATGGTGAGAATGAACTCAAGTCATATGACTATTACCCGCAGCTGCAACTCAGAGAGAAATCTCACTTCAGACGTGCGCACAATGCTTTCCTCATGTACATCACCCTGCTGTCCCTCATTTTTGACTTGTTAAAAATTGGGATAACCTATCAAAATTTTGATAAAATTTGAAGATTTTCTCTTCTAAGGCACATTTTACGAGGTGCAAAGGTTAGAAAATTTCATTTTTGGGTCTATAGTCCTTTTGGCTAACATTTTTCACTCACTCTCGTCCATTTTCGTGAAATTCTGAGTCATTTTTAGTGTCTTTTTGACCAAAATCGGGTTTTTTAGGCAACTCAGCAGAATAGGGAAATTTGAGCCTAAAAGCAAAATTGCTAAAACTTCCAAAAGTTCCAAAATTGCTAAATGTCCAAAAAATCCCGACTGCCTTATGTAAAATTGCTAAAACTTCCAAAAATTCTAAAATTGCTAAATGTCCAAAAAATCCCAACTGCCTTATGTAAAATTGCAAAAATGTAAAATTGCTAAAGTCATCAAAAAACCCGAAATGCTTGCAATGAAGTTTTACAAGTTATTTTTCACTTGCAATGAGTATTTAAAAACCCGAAATGCAAGTAAAGGGCATTTTTGAAGTTATTTGTTTTTTTTTCACTTGCAATGAGCATCAAAAAACCCGAAATGAGTTTTGCAAGTGTTTTTGTGAATTTTGTAGCTTGCTCTTGCTCGTATGCCCCCATTGAAGAGATTTTTGGCATGAAGAACACTTGGCAAGGTCTGCAACTTTATTAAATCCCCCATTTTTGCTTTACCATTGCCACGTTTTTGCAGATTTGAGTTTGCTCAAGGCGCCTAGGGTTTTATTTATTTATTTATTTTTCTTTATTTTGGCTTGTAAATTCTTGTTGTAGATCTGTTTCTCTTTATTTTTGTTGTTTCTCTTCATTTTAATGTTTTGAAATCTTTTGTTATTAGGGCGCCTTTGTGTGAGTTTGAATTTGCATTTGATGAAAACGTTCATTGCTGAAAACACATTTTTCATTTTTAAACGCCATTCATTTCCATTCTACCTTCATTCAAATAGGCGTTTTCCATATTCATTCCATTACAAAACGCGTTTTATGAAAACACCTTTCATTTCATTTAAAAAAAATGTCATTCTCATTTCATACGCCATACATTTGCCTTTCCATTTCAAAACGTGTTTTTAGCTAGGCTACCTTCATTTGAACGCCATTCATTTTCAGCTATCTTTCATTCATTCCATTCCCTTTTTCATTTGCCCTTCATTTATTCCATTCCAATTGACCTTCATCTCATTTCATTTCGCATTCACATTTCATTCCATCTCATTACCATTTTCTAGAAAAGAAGAAAAGAATAAAAATGCCCTAGAAAGCAAATCGGGATTTTTCCAATCAATTACAAGTAGGGTATTTTTGTCTAAAATGCAACTACAAGTTAGCACAAGGAAATAAACTTGCAATGGCTCCCCAAAATCCCGATTATACATTTCACTTGCAGTCAGCCTTCCAAAACCCGAAATTCACTAGTGAGCCCATTTTTGCATCAATTTATCCCTTCCCTTGTTAGTCTTGTTTGCACACATGATCTATCAAACCAATAAATCAAGGCATGGGCATTGTTTTATAACAATTCCATCTTGAATAAGGTGTTATGGGTTCTTCATCAGTGAACAAAAGAAGAAGAGATACAACAGTAATTCATGGAGCAGCTCAAAGGTCAATAATCCTCATGAAACCATCTAGGGACAAAGTAAATCAAGCATGGAAAAAGGATGCAACGAAGAGAAGAACTTCCTAAAGAAATGGTACTACTCCAAGCTTGTGATAAGGTTGCAATTGCCAAGAACACACTAGGCCCTGATCCAGCTGAGTTGCAAGAAATTATCAGCAAGTTCTTATCTTTCAGAGCTAGGAACGAGACAAGTTGAAAATATTAGGTTGTTTTATGTATTTTACTTTCGACAAAGTATATGTAAAAACAAGTTTTGCAATTGCAAGTGTTCTTTTCTTGCAGTTTTGGAAAATGTAATTACATGTAAGTTCTTACAAAACAAATCACAATTTGGATTGTAATTTTGAATAAGTCAATTGCAATTAGTTACCGGTTGAGAGATTTTGTCAAGTTTGTTGGGATCCTCCCACCTTTTTCTCATGACCTCTCTCCTATAAATACTTGAGAGGGTCCTTTGTAATCTTTTATCTTTTGGCAATGCAACGAAACTCTGCTAGTTTGTATGTGCACTTTAAGACTTTGAGCTTAGATGTAAATCAAATTATAGTCAATTAAAAGAGGCAAATTGCTTTCAAACTTTGTGTTGATTCAAGGTGTTATGTGACGACATTATCTGGAATTGATTGTGAGTTTTTGTGGTGTTATACAAGAGAGATTTAAACTCAATCTTGCAGACTTTGAGCTTCAAATTGTATTTAAAGTTTTAGATTGGTTTCCAAATTTGATACTGCAAACTTTGAGTTGTTTGTCACATTTGAAGTTATTGTAGAACGCTCAAACAAAGGGGGCAACTTGCAGACTTTGTGTTGCTTTTATTTTCTATGTTTGTGCATTAAAACTACATCATCATGTAGTTAGATTTTAAGCTGCTACATACTATACTTGGTTACGAGAAAATCATTTAAAAAGGTTGATAGGAGAGCAAATTGTTAAAGACTTTGTGCTTTCAATTTGATTTCCCGTCCTGGAGGAGCAACGGAGGACTTTGTGCCTTTATGGAAACTTTGCTTCTTTATTTGTTCACTTCATAAATCATTTATATTTTCAGTTGTGATTCTTTTCTGAAACAAGAGAAAAGAATAAGTGTCTTTTCTGGAAAAAGAGAACAAGACAGAGTTTCACCCAGATTTAGAATAGATTTATAGTTAGAGTGTATTTCTGAATTGTTAAAATAGATAGAAAAAGGGGGAGCCTTCCCTTTGAAAATAGGAGAGTTAATCTCACGTGCTTTGGTTGAAACCACAATTTTGTATGCTTTCACAAGAATACAAAATTTTCAACCAACACACCCGAATACCCCAAGGAGGAATTCACCATAGGCTGAGTCATGAAGCCAAGAGCTTGATTAGTAGATATGGATCCTGGTTTATCTAGTTTCTGAGGTTCACGTATATAAGGATCCAAGGATTCACTAGAAATCCTTATAGGCTTCCAATCTATCCTACAAATAGAATGATTTTGGTAGAAGTCCTCAGACAGCTGGAGACTTATTAGAACATCTAGAGGCCAAAGCAGAAGGCAGCTATCACTTTCCTGTTCTTCATTGGGAACATGACAAAGTCCTGTCCATCGGCACAAGAAACTAAAAGTGGTAGGTTGGAAATTCAATGGTATCCATTCACGACTTATCGGTCCAAGGCCAACTTTGACCCTCACAACCACATCTGGACCATGGATGGAAAAAGGTATAAACACAGAGTAGACCTGGAGGATTTCTGGGGCGAATACTACTAACGAGTATGAAGTCAAGAAAACGTTATGGTCTAGACTATTGGTGGATTTGATAAGAGCATTTGAACTTTGCCAAGTGCCTGATCAGGGGGAAGAAGATGGAGAATGTATTCAACCATGCTTCGACGAGAGCTGGCCTCTTCCTGCAGTGAAGTGGTTAGAACCCGAGCTTTCAAATTTGGCTACGCTAATGAGGCCGGTGGTTAAGTATTCTCAGTGGTGGGTCAACCAGCAGGTCTAGGAGTTAAGGCGGAAAAGAATGACGCTCACTTATGACTTGTTGAGTGAGACAGAATCATACTCCTCAAATGTGGGCACCTCCCATAGTGCCGAAGTGGTTGAGAACTTGAGATTACTAAGAAGAGGAAAGAAGCAGCTGCAAACACAGAACCTGTCCAAAAGAGACAGAGGGTGGAGCCATCTCATTCTGCTGCATCCAGGAACATTGATGAGCTAGTGGCCACTACGAACGAATCCTTGGCTAATATGATGATTCCTTCTCTAATTCAGGAGGGTAACAATGAGCCAATCCAATTAGATGACGATGAGCCCCCATCTCCTACGGGCACAGAAATACTAGGGTCAGAGAATGAAATGGACGTCCAGAATGATGAATTTAAAGAGAGAATGATTTCCGCTCTCATAGGAGTTTTGGATATTCCAAGTGTAGAAAATGTTCAGGAGGAAGACACCATTGAACAGCCTACCATTCCAGACTAGCTGAAGGAAAGAATGAAGATACAGACACCAGTCAAGACTCCAGAGGAAGATGACACTGCAAATTTCTTGGCTAGGTTAGAACAAGTTGTTGTGAAGAAGCCTGCCAAGAAATTTTCCACGATTCAGAGAGACAAAGCAAGAAACCATTCCATACAGATTGCAGTGCCTATAGTTGACAAAACACAAGATGAAATCACTCCCCATGAGTACGCCATTACCACTATAGACCTAGGCCCAACAACAAAAGGCCAAGAAGTTGAAGAATTGGATAACTTCCAATCTTGTTGGCGTGGTTTTGAGACCTTAACCTAACACGAGCAGAGTTGCCCAGCGGACTCTATTCTCTCTGATCAAAGTATTCCTTGCGCTAAGATTGCCCGAAAGTTAGATGGATTCACTCCAAGGTTCCTTTAGTGCGAATAGGCTCAGTTTGGCTTGATGTGATATTGCTGGTATGTCAAGGGGACTTACGTAGTTGTTCAGACTTCTCGCAGTTAGCAGTTGATATGTAATTTGAAGGGGATTCTTACGTGTATGATTTGGCAATGTGTATCCTTTTCTAAAACTAACAAGAAGTATGCGGAAAGTAAAAGGGAAAGGGCCTAAGAAATTTGTACTCTATTCTAAATGCAAGGTATGTGGGGCTTCGTCTCAATAGACTTCAACCAGATTTCACCTAGCCTCCGTCGGACAGCCTCAGCAAAATCGGTGCAATCTTCAAAGGGGATAGCAAAAGATATTCAAGTTATAGTTTAACATACGTACACCATCAGAACAACGCATATAAGTATGTAAGCCATAACCGAAGTTAAACACAAGATGATGTCCAGTTGACCACGCAAGGCAGACTTATCATCAACAAGCCGCTAGTGGTATGGAATAAAATGAAGCTATCTCAATGAAATACCACACACCAAAGTAAGCTACTTGCATGAATTTAATCTACTTGGATACGAAAGGAAGAAGAAACCTTGCTAGCATTTCATGACAAGACGAATTTCACCATCAATGAAAAGATCTATTATCATAAAATGTATTACACAACAATCTCCTCAAAAGTTTTCAAAAGGGAAAACTTTCTCTCTTCTCCAAATTATGCAAAAATGCTCTACACTACTACACTATCTAGCTCTAAGGCTAATGCTCTCTCGAGGTCTACTCTGATTCTGAATCCTAATCTCTTACAAATGAGGGGGACTCCCCCTTTTATAGCTAGCCAAGTCCCAAAGGACGGCTAGGGTTACAATCAATAGAGTGGCCAGAATCGTGCCACCTCAGCCCTAACCCTAAAAACTGCCAGAATAGGGAGTGGTACATTAAATGAATCAAAGATTCCCACTCACTCCCAAAATAGCAAATGTAATAAATGCTCCATACTCAGTCTTCTAGAAGATCCTCGTCCAGTAGTGTGTTCCCATTAGCCTTCTCTCTGACTGCCAACTCAACAAATCTGCTAAGTACGGCCTCAACCTCCTCAACTGAAATAGATGGAACACAATCTAACTGAAACTCTAACACTGTAACTGAGTGCTCGTGCCTCGTACAAGATTTTCTCCAAGCAGCCAATGAGTCCTGCGTGTTCTGGATCAAAGTGGAGAATGTAGCAGTATTTTCAAAGTCATCTTGTACGAAGGTCTTAACATCTGCGAAGAAGGGAACCAGCAAACCCCTCAAATTATCAAAACTTATCTCCTCTGGATTCAGCCGCCTAGCAAAGATGGCCTCGAAGGTATTCTGAACTCCATCTATAATATTGGCCATAGCCTTGTGAATCCTGGCTGAATCCGCCTGTGCTGCATCGAAGAAGCCACGCCCTGTGATAGCCGAAGAATACCACCTAGAGAAATCATATCGGTCATTCGCCTGAATGACACCTCCATCAATCAGCAACTGCAATGGCACATGCCTCAACGCCTCAAGACGCTGGATCACCTTACTCTGATAGATGGAAGCATCGCCCCAAGCATGATCCACCGCATCCATCCGTGCCAAAATAGTAGAGGCCTGCTGAAAAGCAAAGGATAGGTCCTCCATGAATTTCTCTGTCTCCGTACTAACCCCTGTGACCCATTTGTCTGCCTCTTGTGCCATCCTCCCCAATTCTACCAAGCCGCTGATCGACTCCCTAGGAATATCTGCTGGAGGCTCTATCACTGGTACATCCTGCCCTCGAGAACGAGACAACTGCTGAACATATCCAACTAACGCCTTGTGTTCTCGTTTCAACTTCTTGTATTTTCCTTCTTTCTTGAATAATCTATCCTTAAGGGCAAGGAAGGAGTTATCGCACTCCTCAACAATCTGTGAACCAGTAGGGCGTCCCAAGTCAAATTAGGTGACCACATAGTTTTTCGAACTGCTTCATTCCGGTCACACTTTCATTTCGTGGGACAGCAGCTTAGCGTGAGAAGAATGCGAGAGCCATCCCTGCGCCACAGCAGGAGATCTTGAGAAAGGTATGCTTGCGCTGCTTCTTGGCCGAGGAGGAGCAGCGATCGGTTCAAAAGCTCTTTAATACTCAAGCTGGCTGGATCAATCTCCTCGCTCGGGCTTCTTCACATTCTGTCTCTAAGCCAATCGGGCACCTCATATAGTATATCGAAGGGCCGCTGCTCCTGTGCCTCGACTTCTCTAACCTGTTCCACTTCTTCCTCATTCTGGCGAGGCTCATTGTCCTCAAGTGGCTGAGTGTCACCTGACACTATATCATCATCATCATCATTCATGGCCGCCTCTATCTCCTGTTGAAATTGAGGGTCAGTAATTGTCCCCTCATCATCCTGCTGATCCTGCTGATCAACCCTAACAGGTACATTGGCACTCTGGCCAATCGACTCCCTCCGTGGAGGCACGATATCACTGTATCTCGGGTACGAAGTTCCGCTGCAATTTCTCTTTGATCAGCAAATAAAGACACCTCACAGCATGCTTGAGCATTATTACCAAAGTCTGCTAACACGTAACTCGTGGAGGTTCTGGCTGAACTAATTCTTTCTTTCTGGACTCTGGACCCCGTGTGATCTGTTTCTTCCTTCCTGTGGTGGGCGTCCTGTGATCTCCCATCACGTTGTAAGTCAAAGCAATTGACCTACCTTTCAATCTGCTCACTCGCCTATCGACCCATGCCCTGGTGAATGTCATAACCGGGATAGAGAGAGTATCAAGGTCGGCAACCTCGGGCTCTGACCAATCAATAGGCGGAAGTGGAGTATCCCGAACGGCTGCATAGTCTGGATGGACTACATCCATATCCTCATTAACCTGGTCCGGAACCGGAACTACCTCACACTCCCTGATCAGAGTAATCGGCAATCTAGAGAACATCCTCTTTCTCACTTCAATCTCATCAACTGCATCAGCCCAATAATCCTCAATGGTGGCCTTATGTTTGAATTCCTCTGACAACACCCAGTTGATGTTATGGTGCGGGTCATAGTGTTGTCTACTTGTGTGATATGAGAAATGATAAAATTGAAGCTCACTTTCAACTTCTCTACATGCACAGCTATCGAAGGACAAACCTGCGTCCGAGGAGTTGCTTTACATCCTGGCGGAAACTCTATCCCTCCTTTCTTCTTCTTCTTTTGGATTTTGTCAAAAGCTAGCAACTGTCTAGATATCTCTAGCATTATTATCTTATCTGTTGGGTACTTAGGCAGCCTATATGGGTACGAGGAAAAACCTTGCAGCCTAATGTATGAAAATCTTGGAAATTGTATAAACGGCTACCCATACCTTTCAATGCTGGGCATTTCTAGAGATTACACTTGTAACCTCTCACGAAGCAGCCTGCGTGATGTACATGAGGTGACCACGTAGTTGCGACCGCTTGTAATGGGTTTGTGCTTGACGGGGTGGCCCCTAGCATTACCGCCTCATGAATTTTGAATTGGTGAGAGCCACAACCGATGGGTTCCTTGTAAGAAATCCCTTTGTACCTCGTCATCCGTGCCAACATATAAATTAGATAGGAACTCATGTAAAACGTTTTGTCCTCCGCAAACTCAGGAGCTGCTCATGTATGTTATCGCTGATCATCTCAGCCCAATTGACATAATCCTTGCCCTCCAACACCAGGTTGATGTAATAAAACATCCACGGCTCAAAAATATAAGACTGAGGGCAACCACCAACCCTGCTCAGCAACATGACGAGATCACAATATTCTTGTTTCAAGTCCTCTGCTATGATCTGCTTTGGCAGCTTCGTACGAGACGGCCTCGGAGTGCTCATCCAGTGAGTGTTAATAGTGTCCATGCATCGTTCAAAGGCAGAAGCATACATACGCTCTGCTCGCTCCCTGGACTTGTAGATCATGTTTCTATGCACCGGGATCCCAAAAGCTTCACCAATGGCTGCCGGAGTGAGATTGGCAAGTACTTGGCCATCTGGTGACGTGATCGACCGGTGTTCTTTCTCGTAACAGTTGGCGCACTCCATAATCAACTCTGAACACTGAATAGCTGGCGGAAAACCAGCTGCTGCATATAACCCACTTCGGACGATGTTGTGCGAAGTGACCGACGCCCGATGACTTCCAATCCCGAACAGCCTATTCTTGAATGTTTCCAGGTTGACAGAGCCCAGGTTCGTGTCTGTCAACTTGCCCAACTTTGAAATAAACTTCGTCTCCGGCATGAACGTCTTGCTCAGCTTCTTGATCGTAGCCTGTCTGGAGGCACCATTGTCTTTTCCGGTTGTCCTCGCTTCAGCCATCTGCAACATAACAGACATTTCATCAGTGATCAGATTTAATAAAATAAGACATGATATAGGGGCTGCAGTTGAATTCTAGAAGCTGCAATATCCTTCGTGTTTGCAAACCTCAGCTCCTTCTCTTGAATAAATTCGAATTCCAACACTTAGAACAGATTTCTAAGTGAACCTTGATGACCAGCAATCAGCAATTTTAACTACTTCGTATCAGCAATCAACAACTTTAATTTCTATGTCTTTGTATCAGCAATCAGCAATCTTGCAAGTTAGCAAATTCGCACTTCAAAGTTCTCAATGTTTCAACTCAATACAAGGCGTCCTTTTCAAATGGCAATTTTGACCGAACTTAAATCAAATCAGACTTCAAGCTTCAACACTAGCAAGGTCGTACTTCCCAAGCCCTTAGCAATGGCGTACCTTTTAAGCTTCTATAATTCAAGCAAATCAGATTTCAGTGACAAAGCCGTACCTTTTCAAGCAAGTTCAAGTTGCAGCAAACACCTCCTTAGTTAGCAATGGCGTACCTTCCTCAAGCCTTAAGACGTCTTCTCCAACAAGTTCAACCTCAGCAAAATTCAAACCTCTCCAAGCTCACTTTGCCTTAGCAAATTCGCCTTTTCCAGTTGTGAAAGTGAGTGAAAAGCTTCTCCATTTTATAGCTAGAATTCAAATTCTAGAAGACGTTATTTTTAGCCAGTGCCATTAAACTCCACTACTCCACTTCAAGAATTCGAATTTTTCCCTCTCTGGCTTTTCTGACACTTGTCTCCAGTCGTCGGGAATATTATTCTTCTAGAAACTTGACTTTGACTGGCGTTTTGAATTTCTCTCCGAAAAATTTAATTTAACTTCATCATATTTTACTCACCAGCTGGAGCTCCGTTACTTGAATTCAAATTTTAAACTTCATCATCTGCTCTGGAAATTTCATCCTCGAAGAATTTAATCACAATTATCTAGGCAATTCCCTTCGTCTTCATCGTTTGAAGAAAATTCACTTGAAAACTCATTTTATTCATTTTTGCCTTAGAAAATTTAAAATTCTCCTTTAGGAAAATTCATCATTCTAGCACTGATTAAATTCCTCACTGAAAAAGTGTTGGCGAAGCTTGAAAGATTTAGAAATTCATTCATCATCACGAACGTCCAGTACCCAGAAGCAAATTTTCTTCAGAACGCCTCGAATTCATGGGTACCCAACGAACGGGTTCATTTAATTTTTTAAATTTTGGACCTTAGGAAAATATCATTTTCATCATTTAAACTCGTTCTTCGCCCGTGGTCACTCTGCGTTGCTCCTAGAAAAAATTTATTTCATTTGCCAGTGGAGAGAAATTTCTATCAACTTCATTTGAAAAATTTCATAGTCCCGGCACGCCTTGTACATTTTATCTCACTCCACACTTGGAAAATATTTATTCTAAGTCCAACGCCTTAGAGAATTTTCAACACTTAGCAAATATTTTATTTTCTCCTGAGGCGCCTAGCATACTTCAAAACATTTCAACGCCTATAAGATTTTTTTTTAAAATCACCATATAACTCCCTAGGCGCACACTTTATTTTAACACCTTGAAATATTTTCCACGCCTTATAACTCCCTTGCTCTAGGCGCACACTTCACACTTAACACTTCCAACGCCTTAGGAAATATTTTCTAACACCTTATAACTCCCCTTGGGCGCATACTTCACACTTAACTCCCCTTGGGCGCATTTTAAGTGTGGAGGAGGATAACGTACAAGCCTTCACCATGCTAGGTAACACTTTTCACCTTATTTACCCCTTGTATTTACCATTTACCCTTCAAACATGGGCGCATTTCCTTGTAGGAGGAGGACGAACTTGCTTATACCTTCAGGTGACTTTTCAACTTCCGTTTTTTTGTCCTGACTTGCATGATTTGGGCGCATTTTGATGAGAGAGAAGGATGGGCGCCTTTTGCATGTAATGAAGGATAAAAACTTTGACTTTTTGTTGACCCCTTGCAACCTTGGGCGCATTTCACCCCTGCTGGTGGATGAACTCTCCAACATCCTTGGGTGACTCTTCACCTTCCACGTTTTGTCTTGACATGGCCCAGTTTGGGCGCATTTTGGCCTTGGAGAAGGATGAAAATGTTTGACCTTGTTGACTTTCTTTCACTTTGGGCGCATTTTGCCTTGCTTGCAGGATGGGCGCATTTTGACCCCTGAGGCGGATTTCTCATACTTAGAAACTTTTTCAACCTTTTCCCCTTTCATCTTGGGCGCATTTGGACCCCTGAGCAGGATGAAATTTCGTTGACTTTCTGTTTGACTTCTTGTGCCTTGGGCGCATTTTGCCCTGTGTGAAGGATGAACTTGCATCTTGAAAAATTTTCTACGCCTCTTCATCAATCTGGGCGCATTTTGATATGCCTGCTGGACGAGACTCCAGACTTAGACAAATTTTCATCATCCTTGCCAGCTTACGTGCCCTGCTATTTATAGTAAGTCCTCCGAATTTGCGCCCCTGAAGCTCGGATCAACTTGAAATTTCAAACATAGTTTCTTCACAACTTTATCAATCTGTCGACACTGCAACTTTTAGTCACCCTGCTATTTATAGCCTGTTTCTGAGGGTGGCTTACTAAAAATAGTAAGCTCTTGATTCTGATAGTTCCCAAGCTCCAATCGAGGTGAAATTTTGATGAGGCGCTCCTCACCACGTGACCTGTCGGCTGACACTGACACATGCAACTGATTTACTATTTTTAGCATGTTTCCAATTCGACTTACTATAAATAGTAAGTGTTCCGTTTG
>VDFB02061674.1:0-28462 GCA_007258455.2 Sequoia sempervirens
TTATGTGTGTCCCTACCTGTGACTATTGGTGAGTGTAGTTATACTATTACCGACTGAGGAGAAACATTAGCAGCTCTAACCAGAGGACTTCGGCCACGTATGGTTATTCTCGGAGTGGCACATCCAAGACCAAGATTTGTTATGGGTCGCGTCTCCGACATGATAGGTATTATGAGGCCGTTGTCATTTTGTCCCAATCTCTAGTTTCGGTCATAGCCCATTGCAAGCATCATGTGTAGGCCTCTACTTCTTTCATCCATTGGTAATTGGTGTCGATTAACAATGCCGATTTTAACATGTGAGATGGATGTGCTTGATAACCTCTGACCAAAGGTCTCCCGGCTTGTGGTCGGAAGGATAATCCTCGGGGATACGTTTGTGATGTGGGAGCTTGATTTTCTTGTGGGCGTCCTCGTGATCTAGGAGATTGTGGTAACTCTCCTATCACAAAAGCATTGTTAGGGAGCCTATAACTTCCACAACCGTCCTCCTGGATGATAAGCTTGATATCGGATATGGTGGGAATGGCGGGTGTCTCTATCGCAGAAGTGGACGTGAGGATGGTGGGATCGATGTATGATGTGGATGGGCCCTCATCATTTTCGGCACTTGGGGGATTTTGTAATATTTGGCTTCAAGGTTCTTGCAGTATGAAAACGGCTCAGGATCTCCATGGATGGTAACCTCTTGTCCGTTATGTGTGAATTTTACACATTGGTGGAAGGTTGATGCTACGGCTTTCATTGCATGGATCCATGGGCGTCCCAGGAGAATGTTGTATGGTAAGTCGAGGTCCAGGACTTGACAGGTAGTTTCCATAAGCGTTGGCCCTACTTGGATAGGGAGCTTAATTGTGCCCTGTGACACTCTTTCTTGGTCATCATATGCTCTGATTGTGATGCCCTTCCCTTTATCAATGGAATCTTCTGATATCTTTAACTGCTTGATGAGGCTAAAAGAACAAATGTTCAAACCTGCACCTCCATCCACCAGGACCCTTTTGATTTTGCTTTTGTTCACAATGACCTCTAAGTGAAGTGCGCGATTGTGAGATGGTTGGGCGGGAAAATCTTGGTCAAAAATGTAAGGAGGTTAGGCGTTATGATGTTTCCGACCATAGCTTGGAATTGTTCCGCATCGAGGTCTGCGGGGACGGTAGATGAGGCTAATGCTTCTTCGAGGATCTTTTTATGGGCCGATGACATTTTTAACAACTCCATGATGGAGATGTGTGCTGGTGTTCTCTTGAGTTGGTCTACGACATTGTAGCTATACGGAACGGCTCTTGATGTAGGGACTCTATTGGGTTGGGATGACCCTGCAATGGTGACTTTTCCGCCTCTTGTGGTGACTCCACAGTCTTCGGCATGGGCGCCTTTGATCGTGATGACCATGCAGTTTTCATTGAGGTTGGCAACAACTGTTTCGTATACATGATTTACACTGCCTTTTCCTTTATCCTTGTTATTTCCCTTGTTGCCATGATTTGGCATCGGATTCGTGATCTTAAGATCCTGATTCCCAGTAGGTGTTTCCACATTTATGATTCTTTTGTCGATGAGATCTTGAATGATGTTCTTGAGTCTCATACAGTTATTTGTGGTGTGGCCTTTGATCTTGTGGAACTCACATAGTTGATTCTCATTGTACCAAGGAGGTTTGACATCAGGTTCTTGATAATTTTCAAATGTAGGAGCTTGAATGAGTTTTTCGTCGATTAGCTTTTTCATGATGTCCTCAAGTGGTTCCCCCAAAGTAGTGTATTTTCGTTTGGGGTATGTTTTGCGTTGAGGTGGTCCTCTTTGGTCATTGACGTTATTGATGGTGGGATTATTGTTGGGTTGAGTGTTTTGGCGTTGTGGTTGGATTTGTGGTGCGGGTGTATTTTGGCGTGGACCACTAATGACCACCTTTGCATCGACGACACCATCATTAGTGATGTTCTTGTTTCTTGCCCATGTACGAGGTTTATCATTGTAATTTGATGGTGGGCGATTGTTTTGTGATTCGTGATATGATGTTGATTCAATGGGTTGGGTTGCAAGGGCTCTTTCGATGCTAAGCGCCTTGGAGATCAATTGATCGTAGGTTGTGATTCCCTGAACCTTGAGGTGGAATGATAGACGACTTTCAAGATTGGCTATGATTGTGCAGACTTGTTGTTCTTCTGGCATGGTCCATTTGCTCTGATTGGCCTTGGATTGCCATCGTTGAAGGAATGAAGCGAAAGATTCATTCTTTCCTTGTTTCAGAGCATATAGTTCTTCGAGACTAACATCCATTGTAATGTTACATGCATAATTCTTAATGAATGCATCTCTAATTTCTTTGAATGTCCTAATGCCTGAAGGTAAGCGAGAGAACCATTCTATAGCATTGCCTGCTAAGCTCCTAGGGAATAGCCGCATCAGATAAGTATCGTCATATGCAACCTCCATACAATGAACTTGGAATTCCCTGATGTGATCTTCAGGGTTTCCCGTCCCTCGATATTTGTCAAATTTAGGGATCTCAAATCCCTTTAGGAATGGTTTCATGTTCAGCCCTATCAAACGGATAGGACAAGTTGCTTTGGCGCTTTGGTTGTTCGCCCTGATTGAAGATCGAGTACTTGTTGTGAGAGCAACTTGAATTGTGTCGTCATATCATTCTGAGGATCAGGGGGTGGGATGAATGTGTTTTGGGGTGTTGCAATTGTGGTTTGGATGGGTGGGTTGGTTTGGATGGATGGGCTGGTTTGTGCGTTGTTCACTGGTATTGGTATGTTGTGGCGAGTGAAGTAGGCTTCTACTTGCTTTTGGATGAACAACGCTTGTTGTTGCTCTTGTTGTTGTTGCGCTAGGATTTTTGCTTGTTGTTGCACTTGTTGTTGTTCTAACAATGCTTGTTGTTCTGCTTGCTGCTGCGCTTGTTGTTGTTCTAACAACGCTTGTTGTTTTGCCTGTTCTTGTTCCCACAACGCTTGTTGTTGGGCTGCCAATTCTATTGCTTCTTGTTGTTCTTGATATTGTTTTAATGCTTGTTGGTATGCTTGCCATTGCGCTGCTTGTGCAAGAAGTTGTGCTTGTGCTTGTGCTTGTTGTGCTTGCGCTTGAGCTTGTGCTTGGGCTTGTGCTTGTGCAGTTTGTTGTTGCAATAAAAGTTGTGCTTGAGCGACTCTTTGTGCTTGCAATACTTGTGCGGCTTGGGCGGCTTGTTGCTGTTGTTGCTGCAATAAAGCTTGTTATTGCTTGGCAATTTCAGCGGTTTTGGCACCTTGGCTAACGGCTTTTGTTTTTGCACTTGTTGATAGCCTCTTTGGAAAGCAGCTTGCAATGTTGGTCGAATTGGTTTGATGTGGTGAATGTTGGTGGTGGTGGGGGTGGTGGTGGATTTGGAATGGAATTTGTGGTGGTGGTGAATGATGATGTTGTGTTGATCATTTGGTTGGTAGATGGTGTTGTCATGTTGATTGCGTGATTGGTGGATGGTGTTGTCATGTTGATTGCGTGATTGGTGGATGGTGTTGTTGATGTGGTAAGTGGCATCGTTGATGTGATTGGCCCTTGAGAGACCATGTTTTGCAATGTTGTGGGGGTGTTTGATGATGTTGCCATTGCTTGCGTGTTTGTCATTTGTGATGTCAACAATAAGTTTTGAGCGTTTGGCAAAATGTTTTGATTCATGGTTGGGATAGCGGTTTGATTGATGCTTGGTAGGGGAGGCAACCCCAAGCCAAGGAGTGATGTGGATGATAATGGTAGTGGTGGGATAGGTGGAAACGTGAGGGGGGCGAATCCTTGTGAGAGTGTTGTGGTGTTAAAAATGCCCCCTGCTCCAAATATGTCTCCCTCTTTTTGTGAATTCGTGAGAAGAGGTGTTTGTGGTGCTCCATGAAATGATGTTGATGATAGGTCGTAATGTAAAGTGAGAGGAACATTTTGGTGTAATGGATTATGGAGGATGTTTTGTTCCACTGTGGTGTTTGCGTCCAAGTTTTGGTTATTCACAAGGGGATGTGATTGAAGTTCATTGAGAAATGTGTTTCCCTTGTTGACATTTGGTTGAGTTGGAGCAATCGATGTCGTGATTTTTGGAATGTTTTGCGTGACGTTTTGGGATGGAGGTGTAGATGAAATGGGGATGGTGGATGAGATTGGTGGAAAAGATGTCTCTACTATGGTGCTCACATCAAAATCCGAAGGCAACTTGGCCCCTTGCTTTGCTAGTTCAAGCATGTATAACGAAGGGTTAAGTTTCATCATGATGTTGATGATTCTATGGTTGTCCGGATTTTGGAGCATTTCGGCTATTTCTTCGTGAGACATTCCAAAGGTGAGGTCCTCCCCTTGATTTTCTTCTTGTGGGTTTTGTGATGATGAGGGGGCCAATGGATTGCTTGATTCTGCAAGATTCATTTCTGCGTTTGTTTGGCTAAGGTCACTTGAAGTGGGAGTTTCTTTGTGGGCTTCCATACTCTTCTTGTATTGAGATCTCGTTTGAACCATAAAACAAGGATCAATCTTCATAAATATGGGAGATGAATCTCTTGATTCCTTGGATTTAATCTCTATTTTATGTCCCAAAGTGAAAGTTTTAGGATGCTTTTAGGATCAAATGTGATGATGATGTGATGGTGATGTTTAAAGATGGATGTTATGGAGGTTTTTGGCTTTTGATAAATCTTGAATGAAATGCTAGGACTTTGGATTTTTGATTGGTTTGATGTTTTGGATTTTGAGACTTTGTCCTTGATCTTGATTTGGAGTTTGATTTGGATTTTGAACAAAAGGAACCCTAAGATGTTTGATAATGATCTAAAGGATAGTTGTGTTCAAAGGATGATGATTTGGATATGTGTGAGGAGAAGGATGCATCTACCCACACCTACCCAAACAAAATGATTGTTTCACTAAGTATATGGAGAAGGATTCATCTACATACACTAAGCTAGACAAGATGATTTGGATGACTTTGACAAAAGATATGCAAAAGGATGCATTCACACATTCCTAGCCAAAGGTGTTTTGATAAATGTTTTCAAGGACTTGATCTCAATGAGTTTGAATGATTGCTTGATTTTGTCATAAAGCCTAGCATTTCAAGGATGATTTCAAGGTTTTTCAAAAGATGACTTGTGAGATGGATTTTGATGTTTTGAAAGATGGATGAAAGAGGTTTGATTTGTTTTGATCCCTAGATGAACCTAAAAAAGACCACTTTGTATTTTCCAAGACCTAGGTATTGAAGAGCATGCATATGCTTCCTAAAGACCTTTGTTAACCAAGGAATGATTTGAACATTTTGGATTTCCAATCAATGATTTTTGCTTTTGGAGTCTTCAACACACATGAAAGTTCATTTTGCTTAGTCTTTGCTTAATGGATTTATTTTACCAAAAACACTTTCTTTGATTAAAGTTTCAAACTAAGATGTACCAATGTCTTAATTTCTTTAAACCCCACAAGATATTTTATGTGGAAATTCAATGAACTTAAGGCAAGGGTTTTCCTATTGTTTACTCAAGAAGACAAATTGAGATATAATCCAATGCTTAGGAACCTCTACGAACATGAATCCGCAGGGAAAGCAGTAACATATGGATTGAGTCAAATGGTATTTGTCTTAAAGAGGGTTTGAAATTTTGAGAACCATGTTGAATGTTTGTTTGCAAAATGTTTTCGAATACACACTGTGTTTTCAAACAAGCAATGTAACATCCTATGCTAATGGGTATGTTTTTCTTAGTGGGCTTGCCTCATGCCCTTCATAGAAGAGATGATTTTACATGCAACCAAGGAAAAATATAGAGGTATGATGAAATCCTAACCTCTATATTTCAACCAAGATCGGACATGGCAAGTAACTTCTTGGAATCTAAGTTCTAATGCACCACCTTGATAAACTCGCTCAATGGATAAATAGGCCACTACAAAACAAAGGTTCTAGTTCGGACTTTCCGTTCGTGGAGATTGACCCATACGGCAAGAGTCCCCTTTCGGATCCATCTTGTCGGAGCCAACCGCGTGATTATGGCGTTTAACCAAAACCCTCATTTATATCCCGGCTGGAAATACTCTTGGCTTTAGAGTGTTACCGGTTGAGTCGCCTTGGGTGAGTACTTTTTCCCCAAGGAGGCCCTCTAAGATAAACAAAAGCGAGCAAAGACACAATCCGTAACTCGATCGATCTTTGATGGCACAAAGAAAGAGAATGTACGCGAAAATGCCCCTACTCACACTCGCACAAGATGTTCAATTTTTAAGCCCAAATTGAAGTGTTTCAAAGCAATAAAATGTATTTTGAGTGTTTCTCTTGCACCCTAGATCGCATGAAGCGCAAGGGGAGAGGATACGTACTCAAAAGACAATCACACAAATCAAACACTTGTTCATTTTATACCCTTCAAAGCAATTGTGAATTCGTTTTAAGCACCAAATGAAATATGAAGATTGCTTGTCCAATTTTTAACCCAAAACGAAATCTAGTAAGTGTGTCCTAAGATTCGTTTTAAGTCCTTTGCAATGAAAAACAATTTGTTCATTTTAGCCCCAATTGAAAACTAATGTTCTAAAACGAAAAGGAAAACAATTTCGTGTAGTGTTGATTAAACACTTAAAGTGTTAAAAAACACATTGTGTTTTCAAAAAAAAATTTCCCTCCTTTCGTGAAGTAGTATTGATCAAACATTTAAAGTGTTAAAAAACACATTGTGTTTTCAAACAAAAATCCTCCTCCTTTCGTTTTCGTTTGATAGCCTTCTCTTTCGCCTTGCACCTTTTCGCCTTTGTTTGCTTTTGTACCTTTGCTTTTCCTATAAAAAGAAAAGACAATTTTGTGAGGATCATATAAAGTCAATTTTAATTGTTAATTTTAAACAATAGCATGATCTTAATTGGAATGATAATGATAATAAAAGGATGATTTAATCATGCTTTGAGATTTGATTTTATTGAAAAGACATAACACTTGCTAGGCCCATTCCTTCCCTTATAAAATTCACATCATTAAAGATATTGAGCCAATGAATCTACCATAAAGCATAATTCTTTCAAAAGTATCATCCTAATCTCAAATTTTGACTATTTCCAAGTAATCAAAAGGATGTGATAAACTTTTGAAAGCCCATAAATTGCATCAATAATGGTATAATATGAGGAAATACTGAGTTGGAATATGTGAATAAATCTACCCAAGTCATTAGATTAATTACTAAAAGCAACAAACGGTACATGGCACCACATGTCGCTTAAAACACCAATAAACAACGCGTGCCTCCATATCTTTAATTTGGATTCTCCAGTTTGGTGAGCAGCTGTAGACAAAAAGTATTAGTATGTGTTGTTTCCTTCTAAGCAGCATTTAGTGATTTTGGATCCAGCGTGCCTCCTGGGTGTCAGTATCTTGGATGAAAAGCATTGAATGTATCATAGCCACTATTCCATAGTCCAATCAATGAAAGATTAATGAATACGAGATGAGAAGTTTAAAAAATAAATGAATAAGCATTGAAACTAGAAGTTATGCATGGACGACCAGCCGTGATGATCAGACTGATGGACATCATTCCCCATCATACCATTTAAATGCTATCGACTCGGAGGAGACTTTAGTCAAGCTTATGAAGAGCGACTTAGCGTGGTCAAATCGATGGGGTTTCTACGAAAACTTCATTATAATAGTGATGGCCACATTAAATACCTTGCAGAGACTTGCGTGAATAAACTCAGATTTACTGTTGCGTGACTATAATGCCTAACACTCGGTTGTTACTTTTTTTCCTATTGACAGCAAAAAAAAAGACTTTGAAGTATGTTATGCGCTCCATCCATAACATCTTCTCTTCTGACTAGTCACAACTTAATCGTATTTCCAATAGAAAAAGTGTAGAGATCTTCATAAAAAAAAGAATACAGATCTAGACCCGAGCAGATGCACCCCTCCATTTTTTATTTTTATTTTTTTATCAGTAAAAGAAGAAAGGCAGGCATTTCTTATTCATATTTTGCAGGAAATGGATAGGGCGCTTTCTAAGAAGCTGCGAGTGGCAGAGTGGAGAAACCATCTTTTACTTGGCGGGCTCAAGTGGTAGTTATGCTGCATGCTCAGAATGCCAAGGAGATCAAAAACGTAGCTTGGTATGCCTTATCGTTCATTTACCAATCATCATTGTTATTTTCTACAGACAGCATTTAGCGCAAGAACTGGACAATCTAGTGAGTTGGAAACCTTTGGAAGGCCGCAGGAAGGAGCATAACAACCCTCTGCTGAGAGTTTTTGATACTGTGTTCACAAGAATAAAGTGATATATCCCAATAAGAATCGAGGTCTGGAAAGACTTATATTACGCTGACTGTTGGAGATAATAAATCACCATCCTTGAAAAGTTTCAAAGGAACGCCTTTCTCTGATAACCTAGATAAGTTTCATTAAATGCTATCTAGAAGAGTACGCTTCCCAGCAGATAGCCATCCTTATAGCCATGATAGCATACAAAATGCTCGTACTCCCTACTGCCAGGTAAGAGTTAAATGAATGGGCAGCGACAGTCAAACTATGATGAAGATTCATCTACCAAATCCACCGCCCATATCACTCTTTGCTTTGGTGGCAACTCCTAAATCTTATCAGACAGGGGATATCAATTTTATTTTTTTTTAACAATATTTGCAGGTAGAACATTCAATGCCTATTTACGTCCACCCACACATTATATCATTTCTTCGCTATACTCGCTATCTGATTTTTGCCTATACTTGTTATCATTTCTTACAATAAATATTCTCAAATTTTAATGCTTTTAAGAAAAGCCAAAGACTTTATATTCCCATTGATATGCCCAGAAAGTAAAAGATATATAAACTGATGCTTGAGCGTAAACAAAGACTGAACATTTCTATTTAATGCATACAAAATCTGGAAGCATAAGCAATATGTTAGACAACAGCCCTCCTTCTAGCGCCAAGATGAAGTACCCAAAATCTGCAATGTAAGACCAACCTTAAAAACTCATTAGAAGGGTTAGTCTAAACACACAAATCTGCAAATACCTCCATGGAATACATTGCAAATGCTTTCAAAAATGCAACAAATGATAATATAAAGACTAAAACATTATGAAAACAAAAGCAAGCTACCTATTCCATGTTGGATTGGTGTCACATGTGCTAGTGACCCTTTCCCAACCCTTGATCAAAGCTAAGATGATAAAATGCAAATGGATATGGTGGAGTGATGATAAACAAGATCAAATCTCAAATGAAGAGAGTAACCTTGCATGAAATTGTGAAGGATTTGCTTGAGGATGATGCACCTATTTAAAGATTTTCAAAATGCCAAGTGTTGAAGAGGGACCAATGTGGGATCAAAAACAAGCCAATGAGTTAAGGACACTTGTCATCATGTGATTATTTGATGTATGTGCAAGATTTGGGAAGAGTGCCCAAGAGGGGGAAATTTTGAATTCAAATTTGCAATAAATTTTGAGAGGGGGACAAGAAAGAAAGAGCAATAAATGTCCTGTTTGACTTGTCATGTTGAGGGAAAATGAGGTTTTAATAAATCAATAAAATTGATTTATTGTGCAAGTGGCTAGGTCTAGATAATGCAAGTGGGATGTGATTAGTATTAGATTAGGATTAGATGATGATCATGCTGATTAATGCTGATTAGATTATTTGACTTTTTGGACTTTGATAATTGATTTATTGAAATTAGAAAATGATGGAATACAATTTAAGATTTGATTTAAATGGCTTTTTGATTTTTTAATAACCTTAGGCAATGAGTTTATTTAAATGGATGAAGGTGATGAATGGATCTAATGCAATATCTAGTTCAATTGATAAATGATCCTGATCGAATGCATAATGTAAATTTTGCATGTCTACACTATGATTTATTCATCTTTGAGAGTTTATATCTTGTTAGTTATTTACTAAAAGAAGAATTGAAAAAATAATATGAGGTCTCTACTCTTATTTCCATGAATTAATTTATTATTTCAAGTTTCATAGATAAGATTATATGTAACCGTGTACAACTTTAGTTTGTGTTATTTGCTACGATTTATAGTCTAACACATGAGCACTTAACAAAGGGACAAAACTATTCTCACACATCGGGTGAGACAAGTATGAGTGTAATCCAAGGCACAAAATATACAATGATGTTTTAACCTTAATAGAATAATGAAAAGGATAGGTAATATGGTTAACAATTCCTTCATATGAACATAAATCATGAGGATTAAAATAAGCAAAATAGTATGTCTATCAATATATGAAGAGTGTGTAAATGCAATGATCAAGCCTTGCATATATATGCAAGGATGAGGAGATGAGAAGGTGGGAGTGAAACTCTGACCACCCCTCCAAAGATGGGACACTTGTGAGCTCACTTGACAAGTGTGTGAGAAAGTGTCAATACCTGTGTCTCAAGTGATGAGAATAGAGGCCTCAACCATTTGAAGTGAGACAAAAGCAAAAGAAACCTAAGTAAACTTAAGCTAGGTGTGAATAGGTCAATCCTAGAAAGGTGATTAGCTAACTAGGTAAATAATGACTATTTACACTAACAATAATATACCCTATGTTGAGTTGCACATGAAATAAAAGAGAAACCACCAAATATATAACATCTAAGCTTATTATTTTAGACCATATGTCCCATATTGACATGGACGGTCCTATAAGGGGCATTGGTTTTGATAGTGACACATATTTTGAGTATATTATGGACATACCCAATGTGGATGACGATATTAGTTAGACATCCTTACCTATCCTTCTTATCACTTGAGACATTTTATGCTTTTTCTTTCCTCCCTTGACTTTTTGTTCTCTTATATGCCTTATTTGACTTCTAAATTCTACAGTTGTCATTAGTGTGTCTACATGGTTCCTAAGTACTACCATTTATGTTCTTATGTTATATATCCATTATACAAGTTTATGAGGTTATCTCTATGTTGAGTACATTATACTTGTTAGGATTACCTTTATCATCATCCTAACCCTTTTATGTTTACATCTTATGCTATGACACATGTTTTCATATGGTTATCATGCTTACATCTTGTATTTGCATGCCTTACATATTTATTATCCTTATCATGCCTTTATCTTATAATTACATCTTTATGTTCTTTTTTATTGCTTATATCTTATGTCACCATATCTTATGCTAACATGATCATATCCAACTTGTGGAGTTATCTGTTGATTTCCCAAATTGGAGGTAACCATAGGAGCATCATGTCTTCCTCATGAAAAAATCTTACATGATTACATCTTATTCAATTATTTTATCATTATCATGCATCTTTTCCCCTACCCTCCAATTCCTTGCATCTATTGGAGGGGCACATATTGTTGTTGACCTTTCATGATTGAGATTTAAAATAGAATCTTGTGCTAAATAGGGATGTCATCATATTTAGATAGAATTTTACTACATTATATTACCACATCATTTGAAATTTTATTTCATCACTGCATAATGTGGATCTTTATCACATGGCTACATCACATAGATCTTTATCATATTTTTGCATCATGTAGAATTTTTTGTACCACTTTCCAAATAAATCGAATTATACATTCCCTCTTCTCTCATTATTTTTCATAGATAGTTAAAGAAACTTGTAGTTTATGTTATTTTCATCATGTGGAAAATGCTACTCATTACACTTTTTTGTTGTTTTGTAGGTTTTGATGGATTGCTCGTACCAAGGAGAGTACAAGGAGAACCTTTGCATCCTTTTTCAAATATAGTATCCTTTGTGAGTATGAATACACTTTTTGTGTTGGCTAAGAATGTTCATATTCTTTAAAATGCATTCTCATATTAGATTCATATGTACATCAAAGTAGGGGTAAAATATAATTGTGAAATTAGCATGCTTATATTATTTCTCATTTATTTGCATATCAACAAGTGGCATACTCTTGTGTTAGACTTGACTCAAATCTTATACATGTTCATCCCTAACAATCTCCATTCACCCCCTTTCAAACTGATTCGCAAGTATTCATTCCCTACCTCAAAAGTGACAGTTTATCTCTCAAGTTCATTTTCAAATAATGGTGGATTAATAGCTTGGGAAACAACCCTTGAAATCAAGACTTCAAATTCAAATGCTTATGTGTCCTTATACTCGTTATGAGCTAACCCAACATATTCCATACATGAATGTTGTCTTCAATATATCTTGTCACCATTAACTTGATCTACCAAGGGGTTTGACCTGGGAGAAACAATTCACCTATTGAGTCATCAAGCTCCTCGACAATGTCTCTAATTGCCACTTTAACATATTTACATATCTAGAAGGTAAAGGTGAACAAGTAGGCAAACACATTTTCTACTGAATCAACTTCACACGTCTTAAATCAATCTTACACACAAAGGTTAATCTTAAATTATAGAAGCAATCAAGTTCAAATTCCATCATTTTGCTTCCAATGCATATAAGAGGTGATTTTGAATTACATTTAAAAAGTTATAAACAAATTAGTGAACAACTATTTATTGGTAACTAAAATCAAATAAATACCTTTATTTCTAAGGTAAAAGTTCAACAATGTCACACTTTCAACCAACAAAGTGGTTTTGGGAGAATAATTTCACCTCAAACTACTTTGCACCAACATCGCACAAAAAAAAAAGGGTGAAACCCTTTCACTTGAAACTATTAAATTAATTTAATTTAATTTTAATATTCAAACTAAATTGAATTTATATACAATATTTCAACAAAAAAAATTGAACAAAAAAGTTTTGATAAAACACTTTCATCTAAAACTATCTATTTAGCAACTTAACCCCTCTTTTAGAGTAAATTCAACTTCAACTCAAGATTTATTCAATCTAGGATATTTTCATGAAAATTTGAAAACATTTTGTAAAACTTGGAGTGTAGAATCTAAAATTATAACTTCTTTTATTTTGATTGATTTTATTATGAATTTTTTAATTTATTGCAAATATATTAAAAATGATAATTTAAATATACTTCAAAATTTTGAGAAATATATGGTGTACTAAAAGATAAAAAATTTCAACATGGTATTTTTTAATTATAAAAAATTAAAACAAAATTTGACATCATCAAAATTAAGACATTTTAGATAAATAACTTTAAATTTTATTTAAAAAATATATATTAGAAATTGATTTTTCTTTTTTTTGCACTAAATTTTCAAGTTATTTAAATAGAAAAAAAATCAAAGAAAAAGAATTTAAATTTATTATACTTTTTGAGTTCACTTTTTCATTTTTTATCAATTAAAATAATTTTCTTGCACTTACTAAAAGCTATATTACAATTCTAAACTTTTATTCTTTATCAATTTCAAATTTTAAAATTTTGTTAAATGATTTATGACAACCTTAGATCATATTAATTAATTGCCATATTCATTAAACCTAACTTTAGATAATAAAAAAATCATTTATTTCTTTACAATATTGTTCCTTGAATTATCAAACTTCAGATGATAAAGCCATTTAACTACATTGGATAGATCATTGAAAATAACTTTCACCTACATTGTCTAAGCAAAAACATAATATCATCATCACAACAAATTTATCGTTGCAAGCACAAAAAGAAGAATAAAAATGCACAAATAGAGGTCACAAATAGAGCAACATAGGTATAGTGCCTATGGAGACTTGAATCCTAGTGGTCACCACAACAATGCCACCACTTAACCATCACACTATGGGATGAACCCAGTATTTCATAGGGACGCATCCCCCCCTAAAAAAAACTGTTTCCTAGACATCCCCATCTCAAAGACTTGGGGACTTGGGGGGAACGTCCCCCCACCAACCCCCATGATACCATCCCACCACCAACGTCGTTGTCTCCAAGACGCCATTAGGACTTCAAAGACGCAAGACTCCTAGTTGTCTCCAAGATGTATAATTCATATACATCTTTTTATAACGATTTTTTCAAGTACTATATGTATTTCAACGTCCTGTCGCCACCCGCCACCCCCAAACTTAAGCCCTTGGTCCCTTGTTCCTGAAACCCATCCCCACGTCCTTGCATCCTTGCATCAAAAAACTCTATGAAACTATGAATGAACCCAATTTGAAACGTATTTTGGTAGCAGATTTTCAAATTTAACTTCTTACTCATATGATAAAATTAATTGATGAAGAAATTGTATAATTGCTCTATTCATAATAATTTGTCCAAAGAACAGCTTTAGATTTCAATATATAATTATCATGTTATAACTCATAGTACAATCCAATTATTTCCATTTGAAAAAACTCCTACTACAATTATATATTATTATTTAATATCATAAATATATCGTTAGGTTCTTGTGCTTAAGCGCAAAAGTAGAATAGAAAACCTCAGTAAATATCTATATAAATATAGAAGGGTGCAAGAAACTAAATATCTGATGTGATGGGAGTATTTCATAGTTTTTGCTGCAAGTGGGCTTTCACTGGTCAGCATTGCAGGAGAGTTATGAGCATCGTTTATTGTTGAGCGTGGTATTGCCGCCAAATATTTTTGGAATGAAAATAAAAATGAGATTAGTGCGCCTCCAGGAAAGTAATGATAATCGCGTGACAGGCTACAGGCGCACTCACGTGACAAGACACTTTCTTTTTAGTAAGATTACTGTTGAAGAATAGACAGATGATACTAAGCGAACAGGTACGTTTCATCATAAACAAATAGAAAATCTCTTCTTCTGTCACGCTCCCAGGGCTCACTCAGTATTTCAGCCACTTTTTACGTGGCGGTACCATTCTCCTGCTTTTAGAAATTGCCATTATGCAGAAGAATCTATTTTAAATCAAGCAGAGAAAAAGCACCCAAAATAAAATAAAGAAAATTGGCGTTTCATGTTAATGGTGGGAGCGGATTTGTTTGGAGTGATGGAGATAATAAGGAGAAGCACAATCCTGCTTCTGACAGTTTCAGAATCTTATCATTCACGCAATGGATGCCGTTGGGAGTCAAGAAAAACGTGCATAACATTCATTATCATCTTCTGAAGAGAAGAATTACATGTATATATTTCCACACAAATTCACCGTTGCTAATTGTATTTCGATTACAGGACAACGCCCAGGTAGCCTATTTTCCATTTGCTATTAAACGAGATGTCCTGCTCCAACGTCGACTAGGCTACATTCTCTCTGAAAGGAGACAGCTACAATTCCCAATAATTTGTTCCAACAAACTGATCAGGCCGCCTCTTCAAAGACCTCCTTCTAGACCTCCTCTTCAAAGAAAAGACTTACCACTAGAGCTCCCACCTATGAATCCTATGAATACCCCGCCCCCCCAACATTGAAATAGTACCAACTACAATTTAAAAAATGCACATTACCCATTTGTACAGGAAGGAGCTTCCTTTTACAGCTTATATCTCCACCACCCATTACAAAAAAAAGAAAAAACAAAAGTAGTATTGGTATAGTTTGCAACGTTATGTTTATATGCTAAGAAGATCAGGAGGGGACTGAGCTGGAGGTGGAACTGCAACTGGAATTGGAGCAAGATTAGAAGTGGGGGAAGTTGCGGTAGCAAGAGCAGGAGCAGACTCTTTGGACTCCTTGATATCTGAAATTGGTGAAGTGCCCTTAACTTCATTGGCATTGGTGGGCTTTATCTTTGGAGGCTCTGATAGAATCTGCACAACTTCTCTCATTGTTGGTCTCTCCACACTCTGCTCCTCAACACAAAGCATTGCCACGTAAAACACATGCATCACCTCATGCAATGGAACACTGGAAAGCCTCGCATCTAAGATCTTGGGGACTCCTTCGGTTGTAGTGTCTGTCATCTTTCTCACCCACTGAACTATGTCCACTCCATCACCAAATTCACCAACAGGTCTTCTGCCTGTAACCAATTCTAAAAGAACCACACCGAAGCTGTATACATCGCTCTTCTCATCCACTTTCAACGTGTAAGCATACTCTGGAAAACATATTAGAAATCAATAATTGTACACCGACAGTTTAAAAGCACATTGGACATAACTAACTGAGACTCGAAATATTAACAGTATTGTAATTAAAATAATTCATAAACCCAACATGTTAATGAGTGTTCTGCATCAACTCCCAGTCATAAACACAACCACGAGTATTAAATATTAAGAAAGAGAGACAGGCCCAGTTGTAAAGAAAATACTAGAAAATGTCATGTAAAACACTGAAACAACGGTGAACAAGTTACCTGGTGCAATGTAGCCATAAGAGCCTGCTATTGCAGACATGCATTCAGATGCTCCAGAGTCTTGCAAAAATTTGGCAAGCCCAAAATCTGCAACATGGGCCTCGAAGTTTGAATCCAGAAGTATGTTGTTGGACTTGACATCTCTGTGAACAATAAGTGGAGAGCAATCGTGATGAAGGTAGCATAACCCCTTGGCAGCCTCAAGTGCAATCTTGTATCTTGTATCCCAGTGCAAATGGCCACCTTTCTTGCCATGCAGGAGCTCTCCAAGACTTCCGTTTGGCATGTATTCATAAACCAGCAAATTGGTTTCCTGGTTGGAGCAGAAGCCAAGCAGTCTCACTATATGGCGATGACGGATTCTGCCCAACGTCTGAATCTCTGCGGAGAAACCATGGTCGTGTGAAGAAAGTCCTCTGCCTATTGCAGGAAGCCGTTTTACTGCAACTTCCTCTCCATTGGACATGTGGCCCTTGTAAACTATTCCAGCTCCACCTTTACCTATAATGTTGTCTTCTTTTAGGCATTCTAGAATATCATCACAAGTAAAATCAAGCCTCTGGAATGCAGTCAACTTCCACTGTCTTGAAGTGTTGTCCTTTTTAAGAGCTCTTGCTTTAATAATGGCAGCAATTGCAAACGCCATCGAGCATATAAGAAGACCTATAACTAAAAGCAGCTTGAAAGTTGAAGACAATGGACCTTTCACATGGGCTTGCGTTGGAGAAGAGTTGTCACTGCAAGGCGCCAAATACGGTCCACAGAGCTCAGCATTGCCAATGAAGGACGTTGCATTGAAGTAACTGAACTGCCCCGTACTTGGAACTAGACCAGAAAGATTGTTGTAGGAGAAATCCACAGAAGTTAAGCTCAGCATGCTTTCAATTTCTCTAGGGATACTTCCAACCAGATGATTTCTAGAGATGTTGAGATAATTGAGAATACGCAACTTGGTGATCTCTGGGGAGATATGTCCTGTCAGCTCATTTCTACTCAAATCTACGAAGGCTAGAAGCTTACAGTGACCTATCTCGGGAGGAATTGCTCCTGAAAATCTATTTCTGCTGAAATCCATCTTAGACAGCTGTTTCAAACTGCCAATCTGATGAGGGATCCTACCAGTGAACTCATTGCCATTCAGCAGGAGGATTTGAAGGCCAGAGAAATTTCCTATTGATGCAGGAAGTGGGCCTGTAAGCCTGTTGTTGGATAAGGTTAACTGGCCTAACCTCATTGTCACTGTATTTTGCTCTGGAATGCTGCCACTCAGATAGTTATCCTGAAGTTCAATCATCTGCAACTTGGGAAGGTTAAGCAAACCTTTAGGAATGGACCCATTGAGGAAATTCTGACCCATACGTACTCTAGTAAGAGACATGCAGCTGCCCAGCGCCTCAGGAATGGGGCCAAAGAAGAAGTTCTCGAGCAGTATCAGTGTCTGCAACCTCCCACCAACACAGAGATCCGGAGGAATGAAACCAGTAAGCTTGTTGGACGAAAGATCCATCTGCAACAACTTGCCATTCCTTCCGAGCTGCTGCGGAATCCCACCAGTGAAGTTATTCTCCCACAGCTGCAAAACTTCAAGGTTGGGCAAGTCCCCTATAAAGGAAGGAATGCCGCCATGAAGCTTGTTCCTAAAGAGATTCAACAGGGTCATCTCCTTAAGCTTTGAGAACTCTTGTGGGATTTCTCCTGTCAACTCATTGTTTGAAAGATCCATGGATTTCAAGCTCACGAGATTCCCCACCTCTGGAGGAATAAGCCCCGATAAGCTGTTCACTTGCAGGAACAATGTATCGAGACGCTTTAGATTCCCAAGCTCGGGGGGAATGGGACCAGACAACCCACAATCTGACATATCCAGGCGAAGAAGGTTACTTAACTTCCCCATTTCAGGCGGGATTCCGCCATCATAGCCATTGTAGTAGCCTACATACAGCTCACGAAGCTTACTGAGATTTGCGAGTTCTGCGGGTACTTTCCCTTGGAGCTCATTTCCAGATACTGCAAGGTACTCCAGGTGTTCCCACTTACCATACTCGGGAGGTATACTTCCAGAGAAATAATTCCCTCCCAGGTGGAGATGTCTCAGATTAGGAATTTGGCATACCTCCAAAGGCAATGGCCCTGTGAAGTTGTTGTTGTAAACGTCCAATATCTCCAAGTTCTTCAATCTGGAGAAATTGGAGGGGAAATTCCCAACAAAAATATTGTTGGAGATGTTGAAGGATTTTAGGCCTACAGCATTGGTGATCTCTGAAGGAAATGGACCTGTGAAGTAATTGACCGCAACAGTGAAATTGATGAGGCTATGGAAATGACCTATTTGGGGAGAAATTCGACCAGAAAGATTCATATTAGAAATATCCAGGCTTACGATTCGATCAGAAGCATCACATTGAACCCCAGCCCAGGAACAGTGGTTGCTAGAATTTGCCTCTGACCAGCCATCCAGAAAGCCAACTGGATCATCAATGGTAGATTTCAGGGCCAGAAGCAGCTTGGCATTGGATGAATGAGAAGATTCAGATGAACCCACATGAAAAAGAAAAACCACGAAAAACACACAAAGACCCCCTTTCATGTTTGAGTCCTCAAGGCTCCCAAGGCTCCCAAACACACAAGACTCTAAAAACCCTTCTGATTCACTCTCTGAAAACTCAAAAGACAGTACAAGAACATAACACTTGTTACTGCTAAATCAAGACTTGAAGGCTTGAGACTTGAGCCTTCCGGTCTATGGCTCAGAACACAAGATCAGACAAATTAAAGCGGGTTAGAGACATGAAAAAGAACACCATCATCTGGTTTTATTGCCTCAAAAGGGCATAATTTGCTCTCCTGCTACAAGCTCACAGAATAGGCCAAATTTTATCTCCAAGGAGTCACCAAATACAGATACGGGTAGTCCACAGTTGTAGACCCGTGAACATGCTTTGCATATTGCCAACTGGTGGCAGCAGCAACAACAATAATATAGCAGGATGCGGGGGAATAGTATCAGCTGAAACAACGGGAAATGAATCTCATTTCCTTTCAATTGCTACATCGACTGTCGTGCAAAATTTTCACACGACCCTACTCACTGACCAAACAATTTCCTCTCGTACAAACACACTCAAATGCTATCTCGTTTCCAGAGGCAGCACAACAAAAACCCAAAACTTTTAATTAAAAACTCAATCACAACGCCACTGCACCAGAACTAAGGTAGGCAGCATGCGTTCTGCATCAACAACAAAATGCCCTTTTAAAATCCCTCTATCCAACCACTTAATTTATCATTAATCAAAAACCCTGTTCAACCACTTAGCCCAATTTCACAGCACACAGCCCGTCAAAAGTCTTACAAAGCTTCCCCGCACTCAGTTCACTCTCTTTTTTCTTTTTCACAACCTGTCGGCCATGTGCCCACCATACATTGCCCTGCCAATAATTTATAACTAAAAACCCTTTAATCACCATTGAAAAGCCCCACACGACACCATTATACATAAACAACCATAATTATATCTCAAGCCCTCTGACAGTGACATAATCCCAGTTCACAGTCTGAGTCAAACCAGAGAATAAATACAGAATACGATACGCTACTCTAGGTAGATTGAAAACCTACTGTCATTAAAAAAATATCCATTGGTAAAAGGATTAATCTGGAGCTTACTTAATTAAATTACGCCTAGATAATAGGGCAAGGCGTGCTGCATGACGCAAAAAGATTGCAGAAAGGAAGGGACGTGGATGAAGGCGGGGAATAATGAATGATGATTGACAGCCCAGCTTTAGCTTTCACTTTAGTTTGTGTCAGATTTAGAGTTTGATTAGATGTGTGGGCCTCCTTAAATTTGTTGGCCGTCTGCCGGTACTCAAATCAGTTCTGCAAACACCAAAGAATTTTTGTACCAGCACGACCTTAATCTAACATATAATATACATACACAGGTATATTGCCCTCCCCTTCCCCCAAAAAAAATTCTATAACAAATAAAGATGAAAAGTGAAATATTTTTTAATACATAAAGAATTTGTCGCCAAAAAAAATTGTTGAAGGTAAAAATAAAAAGTCTAGAACAAATGAAGGTAAAAACTAAAATATCTTTTCTATACATACAAATTTTGCTGCCCAAGAAAGTTAGATATATATTATAAATAGAGGAAATTATATGTTATAGTGGAGTAGAGAGAGTATAGGATATTTTAATTTTGGATGGAAATATTTTGGACTATTATGAATATTTTTGTCATTTCAAAGTTTTTTCTTTTATCATTGCTCTTAATTATATAGTTATATATATTGTTTTAAATCCACATCATGTTGTCATGAATAGGTAAGCTTATGGTAAGTCCAACTTTTATGTTAATGATTTTCCCAAGGAAACTCTAGTGTCTCAACTTGTGACCACTTTCATCATTGTTTTAAGGCCCATGTCTCAATGGTTGATGAACATCTTGGTCTCTCTACATGTTATTCCTCAAGATCACCTTGGTTCTAATCCTTTATAACCCTCTCTTATGCAAGCACTTGATTGTTCATCTAATTATTTTCCTTTGGCTCCAAACCCTTGTTGTTCCTTTTCAAACCCTAATGCAATACATAATGCAGTTTTATGAAATAAAAGAACCAACTCAGCCATCCACCAACTTGGTGCAATTAACAGGGTAGTTATCGATGTACTCTCTCATTAAGAAGCACTCTAGGAGGTAAATTTCTTATTTTTCTCATCCCAATGATATTGTTGTTATTTCAAACTATAAGGTTAGGATTGTAGTGTTTTTTTTCCTTGAGAGTTGTGCCCACTAAATTGGAGTTCTACAAGTGAGTTATGGTTAACTAAGTGAGCAAAGAATGCATAATGAGGCAATCGAAGAGCTAGGAAATAGATACATCTTGTGTAATCTTCACTCTCCCAAGCATCCCCAAGCCACTCTCTAGTATGGTTCTTGGATTGTCTATGGTCAAATTAGCTACTTATAAGGGTAATATCTTGATTTTCACCCTAAGGGCTTCTCTAAATCTATGTATCCTAAGTGCTTAGAATATCCTTATCTCAACCTAGTATTTTTGCCTTGCCTTTATTAAATAAATAGTCAACTAGGTCAAGTCATTTGGTGTAAGAACAACAATGATAAGCATTAGGCTCACTCAAAAACTCAAGCTCCCAAGATCCCTTGCAAAACCAAAATAACCTTCTACAAGAGAGAAAAATAACCTTCTACGAGAGAGAAAAACAAGAGCATAAATTTGTAATAATGGATGCAAAATATATTAGATCAAATATGATCCTATGCAATAGAATTCAATACAAATACATAAATGAGACCTTGCTTATATAGGCAAGGATGAGAGGTAAGACTAACTAGGATGATGAAAAGTGTCTTAATCATATGTCATGTGATAACTAGGGGATAGAGATAAGATAAGATCACATGTCAACAAGGGACTTTTAGAAAGATTCATAACTCACTAAGTAAACTTAACATGTGAACATGTGTGAAAAGGTCCCAACTATGAACTAGTTAGATAATGTGACTTGTTCACAATACAAAGAGGGAAAGTAGAAAATAAATACCCATGTTCACACCAACAATAAGTTTGCTAGCCTTCATGTCCAATCATGAGCTTGCATGGAATTCGGTCATGCCCAACCCTTGTCAAACTTGATCAAACTTTTAAGACTTAGTTTCAAAGTCTCTCAACCCATCAACTTATTGAACAAGCATAGTGTAAGATTCTATTGTTGTAAAGAAGGTCATTTAATTTATGACTACTATGTCAAAAAACCTTGGACAAACCCTCCCTCTTCCCCATGGATCTAAATTGAAACCTTCTCACTTTGCACATACCTCCAAATCCCTTCCCTCCAATTCACCTCTCACTCATTCCTCTAAACTTTAACCTCCCTAATACACCACCAAATCATATACTAATTGTCTATTTCCCATATTATTAGTTTGGTTGAGAATTATAGGGGGGATTTTTCAAATAATAGCAATAGGTAAATCTATCGATTTTGAGGGGGAAGGAAACAAGTGTTGATTATAGAATGTGCTCATTGCCATTTAAGCTTTTTTTTTTTTGGATTACAAGAATGATTATGGGATGACACCTTTAACTAGGTTGTATGTACGTGAAAGATAAAATTTAAACTTACTTATTAGTATATAGGGAGGTTAAACAATCTAATATTTTCATCAATAAAACTAATATCATTTTTTCCCTTTAATATTAAAAGATAGAAAAATAGAAATAAACCAAAGGACTTGTCTAATTAATACCTTTACAATATATTTTTTACAAGAAGGGAAATGTTTTTGACAATTAAATTATATTACACAAAGCAAATATGCTAAGAATGTACAAATAGGGACAAAGAACATTTAAAAAGTGGTCCAATGATTAGATAAAACTTAATTATAGCAATAATTATTAGTTTCTAGTGTAGGGATACTATATTGCATGAACAAGGACATCAATCTAGTTGTGTTCTAGTCTTTTATGCTCAAAAAAATAAAAATGATAGTCCTATAAAGAGACTTGCAAAATAGAAGAGACAAAGGATGAACAAAGCATAAGGTATACATAGAAATAAATTGCTTTATAATAAAGTAAGTTGAAGTAATGTAAATGATAAAAATAAATCAAATGCATATCACCAAGAGAGAGATTTCTACTTTAGATTTTAGAATTTTGAACCTACATATAAGATATAAGGGGGAAGGGGTGGCAACATAGGAGCTTATCAAAATGATCAAAACCTTATTTTGGTCTTTCAATTTTCATGGCTGGTCAAAATTTTGTGACTAGTATCAAAATAATATGAAAATAGTGTGCATATTCTAGTAATAGATATATAAATATGAGACACATTCACTATGCTAAATATGTATATGAATGGACAAAAGGGGGAGAATAATTCAATGTGAGTGTTAAACATAAAGAGACAATAGATCAACAAGATTATCAAACAAATTTTAGGCTAAGTTTTGAAGAATGATATTGCAGAGAAAAAAAATATATCCTTCAATCAAAATAAGGACTTAAAGAGAAAAAATTCTAATATTATTCATTAATTTTAGAGGAAGTATGAAACACCCACTAAAGAGAAACTAGCTAAATCAATCTTGAGTCAAAAGAAGATTCCCTTTGAGGAAAAAAGAAGAGAAAAGAAAATTGGAGGAGCTCACTCAAGAAGAGTAAGGAGAATTAACACTATGTCCTTTCAAAGAGAGAAGAGGATATCAATTAATGAAGAAAGGAGCTACAAATCACATCACTTTTCTAAATTAAGAAGGGAAAAAGAGAGGAGCTTACTCAAAGAAGAAAGGAAGAGAAACTACCAACAATAATTTTCTATTTCTTGGAATGAATGTAGAAATATCATAGAAAGAAAGTGAGTTCTCTCCTTGAGAAGAGATAGAAGACAATAACAAAGAAAGAGATTATTTATTAAAGCCTATAAATAAACTTGTTAGATTTACAAGAATGAAAAACCTAAATGGATATCAATATATATTACAATAATAAAGGAAATATGTAAATAAAAGAAAGTTATGATCCTTTCTTAATGAATAAATTACATTAAATCAATAGAGATTTGTAGATATCCTTTGTACTTGTGAGAGACCAAAAATTATGTTGATCTACCAATGACTTTTTCTTCAACAAGTGAGCATGAGAGCATGAAAATGGATACTCTTATAACTCTCTCCAAACCTTCATGAATTACAAGGATAAGAGATGTTTAACTCTTTTCTTTTGAGAGATGTTTGATCTCTATTGATGTTTGGCCAAAGAATTTGCTTCCATATAATGATCTAAACTCAAAGGATGGTTTCTTCCATTCACCTTGCTTCTTCTTTAAGATAGAGTAGGAAACAACCTCACAATATACTTATAGATATGATGAGATATGTGAGGTGTTAAAGGATGTGATCTATTTTCATATAGTTTCTCTTTAGTGCATTTTATTTTATAAATTTATTTTTATTCTCTTTTGTTTGAGATACACTTGCACTCCCTAGTATTTAGTTTTTGTTATACTTTTATAGTATTACATATAAATTTTAATATTTCATGGATAAAATAAAAGGTTAATAACTTTTCCTCACCCATGAAAAGTGAGAGAAGTGAACTCAAATGAGCTTTCAAGTGGTAACTATGATACATATAGATTTCAATATATGCTCTATACCTTTTTACAAGGGAGATAATTTGGGGTATTAGAGATGAGATATATAGATTCTACCTACAATTCAAATGGTTCCCATGGATAGAGCCTTGTGACCCTCTTTCCTTTAAACTTCAACACTGCTAAAATATAGATATTAGACAAAAGATATCTATAGAGCCTAACTACAATTCAAATGGTTAGATCCTTAGGACCATATTTCCTTGAAGCTTCAACTTTATTACAATACATATCTTCACATTGCAAATGAGATCATGTAACCATTAGGTTACACTAAGCTCCAATCATATGCTAGTTTGAAGGTATTTTCAGCATAGTTTACTATTTCTTCACTTCCACTCTACATTGAGATCTATCACCATATTCCTCAAGTGCATCATACTTTTTAATGGAGGATAAAATTAAAGATTATTTTATGAAAAATAAAGTATAGACCAGAGATCTATAATATTTCTATGTTATGTTATAGTTTACCCTAGTTTGGTGGAGAAGGAAGAGGATTAGAACATGAATGGTAGAATATAGAACAATACAATATAAGATAGATAACAAAAATAGAATAGACATTCATTTATATATATATTAGACCAATCCTCCTTATATTCATTATAGTATAACATAATGCATAACCAAAAAATACTTAGTATATATGTTTTTCTTTCATACAATGATATCATTATATCTCTCTTATATCTAATATAATCTCACAATATCTATTTATATCTCATGTATCCTTATATATTTCCCACATTATATTTTCATATCCTATATTTTATCCACAATATATGTTTGTGAATACATATACGGGTGTGCCCCTCTTTATTTTCATTCATGGTGGTGTCTCCCTAGTGTTATCGCAAGTCATTTATAAGAATCACATTGTGGTTATGTTGTCACTTTGTGTCACCCCTTTCATTTCCCATAAATTATAGTTGATCTGAGAAATTCTAATGGTTTATCATGCTTAAGTGCTTCTAGTAGTTGCATAGCCCCTTTGCCAAGCAACAATAAAAAAATCCATTTGTTAAAAATATCAAGTCTCATAGGTCCAAATGTATCTTGACTCTCGACCTCTACTTCCTTTCATCCTTTCGAGACTTTGGGTTTGAGTCCAATCGAGATTCCTAATCCTGATCCTCTTTCTTTCTTCGATCCATCAAACTTTCAGAACCTGATAAGACTTTTGGACCTTGTTCTGAAATTCCAAATCCATCTCAATTCCCTGCTTTCACTCCCCTTCTATCCTTTTGGGACTTTGATTCCCATTCGAACTTTTGAATCTTGATCAGGATTCTCGATCTTGATCCCCTTTCTTCCTTCAATCTCATTCGACTTTTGAAACCCGATAAGATTTTTGGACCAAAGGTCCAAGTCCAAACCTGATTTCTATCCCCAAACATGATTCCTTTCTTCATCAGAACTTTGAGTTCTCTCTGATGTTTTGGACTTTGGTCCAAAAGCCTGAACCTAATTTTTGTTCCCACTCTTGCCATTCAATTTTTGTCATCTTTAGTTCCTATTGAGATTTGAAACCCAAATAGACTTTTGGACCTCTCGACAACTTTTCACTTTTTGTCATTAATGTTGCAACAACTTTCTCAACTACCAGATTCAATTTTTGAGGCTATAGGGATGATTTTTAATGCATTTCTTGACAACTTCAAGTAGAAGAAACAACACCCATGCTTCATTTATGTTTTGTAGACTCCTTTCTATCAGAGGGTCGTCCTTAGCCATGTTTTTTTATGTACTTTGTGGGAGTTTCTTCCCTTCATTCACAAATTCATCATTATGGAGGCATGGCTATGGTGTTAGGGTCATTAAGAGGACTTTCAACTCAAGTTTTGAATGGACACATGTCTGCACTTTATTAAATGCAGAGGTTTTGGATAGGGTTTCCTACCCAATCACATGCCCTTTTCTCTCTCACAACCTACAGATGTATATAAGACACATTTGTGCTCATTGTAATAGTTCTTCCCTGGTTTCTCTTACATATACATGTATATTTTTTTATTTTTTGCAAATGTAATACTAGCCTATGCCTCTTTATCAATACAAACTATTATCTTTCCTTCTCTTACCTTGGATATGTTGTACAAATTGCCTTGCCTTCATATTTGAATGAATGTTTCTTTGTTTCCTAAGCTTGGATTTTGTGTTAATTATGATAACTAAATCTAACTATGGAGAAATATTTCCCTCTTAGTGTATGTTAAATTCTAACCTCCATGCAACTTCCTAAGAACTGGTATAATAGAGAAGTTGTGTGAATTTATCTTGTAGTTGTGTTGATACTTTATGCAATCGTGAACAATAAGAAACATCTATAACTTTGGTGCATCACCATCTTTTCAATTTTCATCATTATTTTTCTCCCTTTTTCCTTTGTGAGCTGATAGACCGGGATTAGTGATATGATTTGATATGTTGGGTTGGCCAACATATTTGCACCTAGTTTAGAGAAGGAAGGTGGCCTTCTCTAGAGATCTAACCTCAACTACAAGGTCCCACACCTTGAGGTTATTTCCATTGTGTCATTGGAATGTTGATCCTTTGTTTAGTAGGGTGCAATTTTATGTGACAACAAGTTCTCTTAACTTGTAGTCACTCTGTCACTATGTTACATAGGGGTGTTTTCTCTTTCTTCTAAAATTTAGTGTCCTTGTTGGTTTTCACCATTATCCTCCATTAGGATACCCTTTTGAATTTTTAACCTAATGAGAATGGTGCAACTTTGTCTTAACAATATGATCCCCGAGCTTAATCCATGTATTGTCCTCAAGGCATGCTATATCTATTTTATAGAACTCAAAAAGAATGTTTGAGACTATTTCTAATAAAAATTCATCTAAAATTTACATTGCATGTAAAAAATTTGCCAAAATTTGTACCAAATAAACTCCTACACTAGAATGTTCTTGTAAAGACTCTACATATGCTTAAAGGTGTTTGTCCATTAGATGGAAAATTTCTATGGGATATTGACATGGCTATTGATGTTAATGATAAAATTATCTCCCTCATTGATAGGAGAAGGAATATAGAGATATCATTTTGGTTTTTGTGCATCTAGTAGGATTCCTATAATTAGGCCTACTCACAATTTCATGACTTCTCTCAACTGCTTCGTCTAAGAGGTGACATTGTTTCTTTATTCTTGTGGTATGCATAATTGAGTGTGTGTGTGTGTGTGTTCTCTTTTTGTACCATAAGAGCTACATCCAAATCCTTCATGACATCATATGAGTTAGATGTCTACAATATTTGTACCTCCAAATTATCCATTTGAACTTTTAAGGCTTTTGTGGAATTGGTCTAACTTATAAAATATTGGAAGAGAGTGTTGATGTTACCACGTCTACTCCATTTTTTTCTTATGTACAAAGCTCATTTTTCCTATTACACACAAGTAGCATTTATACCTCAAATAGTCCACTCTCATATTCCACTAATATCTCCTCATGTTTGGCCTTCTACTCATTCTAATTCCTCAGCTCTACTAGTATCTCACTAACTATTGTCTCCAACTACTATTCTAAATGTGAAGAATAATTCAATGTTTTGATGGTAGTTGTACTTGGATGTTTTCTATTTCCTTATTAATTATTTCATTGATAGTCATATATTGTGTTAGTAGGTGCTCCCTAGTTGTATGTCTCCAATCTTAAACTATTATGTTGAAGAGATTAGGGATAAATCTACTTGTGTCCTTAAATATGTGGGGGTGAGGAAAGTTGGGACCAAAGTGATTACCAACTATAATTACATTTGCTTAACAATAAACTCCTTGATCTTGTCCATAGGATCAAAGACTTGAGATGAGATTGGATTTATGAAAACTTGACCCATGGGTGACTATTATTCACTTGTTTCTATATAGTATCCTTTCCCTTTTTCTATTTCTAGCTTCTCTCCCCTTGTTTGGTTAGGGCCACTATAATATGTTTCATAGTGCTACAAATTCTACATTTGTTCCTCTTCATATCTATCCATCCCACTACATTGTTGGGGGACATTTAAGATTTGTACCTCTCCCTATATATTGTTATTTTGTTTCTTCTTCTTA
>VDFB02061675.1:0-120780 GCA_007258455.2 Sequoia sempervirens
CAAGAACTAAATGTACCTCAAGGAGATTTTAGGGTTTCCTACTCCTTTGAGCTTCTATAAATAAGAGCAACCTTGCTCATTATTGTTAACTTTTATTTACACAAAATTGTTGTGCCATTAAATCAACAATCTTGCAAGTCAATATTGGTTCACTCTTTGTCTAAGAGTTGTTTGGTTGATCGCATCTTGTATGATTTCATACTATTTGCTGTCCCAAATCTTTTGTAATTGTTGATCAAGTTTGAAGAAATAAATCAAAAGAGCAATGAGCCTTTGATCCAAAGTTTCAATGTTTATCAACACTTGTTTTAATAATCTTTGTTTCAATTTACACCTTGGACAGAGCAATGAGCCTCCAAGAGAATCTAGAGATTAGAATTATCGTTTAATGTTGTTTCTAGTAATCTTGATTTCAGTCTACACTTCGGACAGAGCAATGAGCCTCCTTGGGAATTTTGTGATCTAGCTTACCGTTTGATGTTGCTTCCAATAACCTTTATTTCAGCCTACACCTCAGACAAAACACCTCATCTCCTTGGAAATCCTAAGATATAGTTTATCGTAAATCATTCCCAATTGCTCCTAATTCCTCTTGCTCTGTTTTTCTTGAGGAGATAGGATAGATATTAAGTTTTAGCCTAGTTGTAGTTGAGATCTACAAAACCAGAAAAACCTCAGCTGCAATGCAAGTGGTTTTATAACCTTGTGCCTCTACCAGCTGAGTAAAAATGATAGGAACTTAGATTACTTTACTTTTTATGCATAACAGCAAAAGAGGAAGCTTCCCCTCCTAATTTGAAAAGCAGTTAATACTATGCATAGCTTTCCGCTGCCAATACGCACTCCAGAGGTGCGAATTGTAACACCAACAAGGTATGGTGGATACTTTGACACTTTAGATTTGGTTTACTTTCATTGAGACATTGGCAACAACCTATATCAAAATCCATATGATATTTAAATATATACACTTAACCATAAACATATCCTAACTGTAATATACATAAACATATTATATCTGTTATTTTTGAAGTACACATTTATTAAACATTATATTTTATTGGTTACAGTACAATTTATTTAACTTTAACCTCCTTAGCAGTTGCAATTTACACAACATATCATCTCCAAACTCTATACTGTATCCTTTAGTTATAGATTATTTTGGCATCCCTATTGTCGTATTGTTTACATCTTCAGATACAATTGCTACTTGTACATTTTTTATTTCTGATGGCCATCGTTTGTACCTTGATATATTTGATTTTGAATGGCAATGATTGATCAGGAACCTGTTCTAACTGGATGCTTCCTTCGAGCTAAAGCAATTGGCCTAATGCCTATGATTGATCAGGTATGTAAAAATATTTTATGGGACACTGCTGAAGAAGACCTTTGTTATGGAATTCAAAGGAGTTTGTTAAGCAGCATGCTTTATATGATATTTTGAAGAGTGCTTTGCTTTGCCTTGATGCAAGTCATACGTGTCCTATATAATGTACTTTTGTCAACTCATCTTACCAAATGGTCTAGCATCATATCATGCTCAGAAAATTCTAAATAAAAATTCAGGAAGAGAAGTTCCAAAAATATGTTTTTCCATGGGAAAGTTACTAGCAAGCTGGATGAACTATGACTTAGGATTGCATCAAATCATATACGTATTCTTCAAACTTTTTAACAATGTGGTTGATATAAATTATAAACAAAGTTTTCAATGGCATACATTCATGTTCCCTCACCATATAGATGGAGACAGGAGCATAAAACTTTATTTGGTTTGTTTAGGTCTATAGGCTACTTAATATTCAAATGAATGAAAATGTGGGTCAACGTCTGGTTAATAGTCTGTTTTTTAATATTTTTCATTTTTTAAAACTATAAATAGGCTCAAAAGTAGACAGAGCTGTTGATAATTGCCTGTTTGGTCGAACATTTCCTTGATTGTAATCTGGATACAACAATGTGGTCTTATAAGAAATTAATACCCTAACTCTTAAAATAATTTTTTTATGAACTGAAATTTTATTCGATGATAAATTCTGCACTGCTTGTTCTAGCTACTGTAACTTTGAAATGTGAAAACCTTACAATCTGGCTGAAATGCTTGGAAATAAGATAATTTAACATCCTTTATGTTTATGAAAAGCTTATTTATAATTTAAGTCAAGTTAAAATTCAGCTTGCACTAAAGTTAATTTAGATTCATTTAATAAATCTCTTGTAGTGCATACAAGACAAGAAGAATTGAAATTTTGAAATGCATTTTTGTGGTATCTGTGCTTCCATAGTGTGTCCCAGGTGATGTGTTCCAAGTCGCAAAGAAACACCCGTCATTCATACCATTCAGATATGTTCCTGGCATATCAAAAGTTGAACTTTATGAAACTTAGAACGTTATAAATTTCTTGAAAAGATGTCAGTAGTTTGGTTATCCCACTTCATAATTTCACTGTAGGACAAATTTTGTATCTGGCTGCACTTCTGTAAAAAATTTCATATATTTTCCATATAGCTTGTGTGATTAAAGTTGAGCTTATTTTTTTAATTAAAAATTAAATGCTCTTGCAAATTGGAAAATTTAACCATTTGGCAAATAGGAGTTAATAATATGAGGTAAGCAGCATGCTATGCTGCTTAAGCCAATTCTTTTTTCTAGTGTCAAAAAGTTATGTTTTTAATATAACTGGTTTAGTCAGAGTTTCACAAACTACCAGTAGTGTACTGTATAGCCATGTTGGGTCATTATTACCGTGGTGTTGTTGAGTCAACTGTCAGTAAGAATTGAACTAAAATAGTCTCTGTGTAAGTACCCTCTCTTGGCTAATGCAGTAAGGACATCCTTTCCTAATCAAAAGAACAGAAAAAGTATTCAAGTCGGTCAATATTACTTCATGATTTTAGTTATCATTATAAACTTCAAGGATATGTTAATGAAAATTTGATGAAGTGATTATTAGTGCGTTAACTTTTTTTATTGTGTAAAGGTGAAATATACCAAGCAATATTTGTGCAATTTTTTGATTTTTTTGTAATGCAAAAATGATGCCCTAATTTCTGATTTTTTTGAATTTCTGCTTTAACCCTAGAATGCTGATGTAATTTTCTGAGTTCTATAATGCATGAACAGCAGCACATAATGCGACCAAAAGATAGGAAAACTTATAGCAGATAATAGTAACATTAGATCACTAACATAGCATAATTAGATCCTTCAATATGAGCTAAAAAATGTCTGATATAAACCTCCAGTCTGCTGCTACAAAATATGAATGCAAAGTACAAAGTAAAGTGGGCTCCAAACATGCGCCGCAACATGAAGAAACCCCACTAATGCAGATGCGATTAACCCTAGCTGGGCAAAGTTGCTCTAGCTACAAATATGCAACTAAATGTATGAAACTACTCAAAAAACCCTACCAAGGGGTGTGCTGGCCTGCTGGACTGATATTAGGGCTTTGCCACCCTAGAAATCTGAATTAGAGCCTCCAACTTGACAACTCGCCCTTCAAATCAGAAATCTAAATGCTGATGCAAAACTGACATGAACTAGCAATTATCTCCATTGAAGCACATAGGAACCTCCGTCATGAAGTTCATCCTTGAAGAAGCTAAGGTTTTGTCCAATTTCTCCTTAATGCGATAGGATTTTTGTCTTACAGCATATGCTGCTCAAAAGTGCAGACCAAAGTAGAAGAACAATTTCGAATATGATGATGAAATGCTCCACAAGATCTTGTATTTATACATGTTTCCCTCCTCTGTGCTGGCCGACCTAGACAGAATTGCTATTAATTTCTTTTTTTTTGTCTTCTCAAGGCCGACCCCTTAGTCTCATAAGCACCCCACTAATTCTAGCCAACCAAGACTTCAATTTTATTGCCTTCAAGAGGGTCGACTCACCACTTGCTTCCTCTTTCGCCGACCTAGTAAAAGGGATTAAAAGAGAGGACATTACAATCTTCCATTCCCGAAATTGCTTGTCCTCAAGCAATGACAACATACCACCACTTGGATCCCATAACATCACCCTACCATATGTATCAAAATTGAAAAGATGTATGTACCTCATAGAGCCGTCAACACCCACCAATTCTTCAACTTCAATAAATGCTTCATGGATGTGCAGGATGCCTCTCATATGAGCATAGAAGAATACATCAGCCCCTGCTATGTCGCTGGTAGCAATCAGAGCAGCCCCCTGCTATGTCGCTAGTAGCAATTAGAGCAACAACTTCCCAACTTAAAATCAACCCCAAGTGAGCACAATGGCTATCACCAATGTCATATGATGATAGAGTATCATCCATTTGCCATCCATTAATAATGAAAGAGGTGATCCAAACCTGTCCAAAACACCCAAACAACTTCTGTCTCATGGTTATGCTCAGAAATATGATTACTGTCATAAAACGGAAAATCAAAATTTGCATCATACCTATTTGTAGCGTCTTCAAGGGACTTGTTGTGACCTATTTCACACATCGCCCCATTGCACATGGGGACCCTCGCCGGTTTGTTTTTAGGGTTTAGCTTGAGTTGCATTTTCGTGAGCTCTTTCGCTTTGTTGGTTTATAGTCGAAGTCAGGAGTCATCACTTGAGCCAAGTTGAGATTTCAAGCCTTTAACTGCACGTAAACATCATAGAAGTGTTCAGAGGACCCCGCAGACGAGGATCGCCTGTGCTTTCGCCCAATTCTGACACTTCCTACTTTTTAGGGATTTTGCTTTTTTGCTTTTTGCTTTTTTCGTTTTTGGCACTTTTAGGCCATTTGGGAATTTACTATTTTTAGAAAGTTGCTTTTTGCTTTTTCTATTTTTAGAAACTTTCTATTTTTGGCAAGTGCCATGGTCCCCACCTGTCACAGAGTCAAAGTTTCCATCTTTAGACTGAACAACATGCAAAAAGTCATCCAAAAAGTCTGAAAAGCAAGTAAAAAGCATGTAAAAAATTAAAAAAATCAACTGAAAAGCACGCCTTTTGGACCAAAAATCACCCAAAAATCATAAAAAGCATGCAAAGGGACCATTGGAAAATCAAGTAAAAAGCAGGTCTTTTCGGTAAAAATTTGGTAAAAATTAGACAAAATCAGACAAAAGCAATGCAAAATCTGGTGAAAAGCTTAAAAAATCAGATGAAAAGCTTGAGAAAAGCATGAGATTATGGACTGAGAAGCACAAAATTTTGATGAAACTCGCCCAGCAGTTGAAGGTTGAAGGGAATGGATCATGGAAAGTCCGCCTAACAGCCAAAGGATGAATGGAAAGATTGTTGGAAAGTCCGACCTTGCTATTGGCATGATCTTCTTGAAGTCCGCCCAGGCTAAAAGATGAATGGCAAGAGGGTTGGAAAGTCCGCCTTAGCATATGGCAAGGAAGAAAGAAAGTCCGCCCTAGTAAATGGCAAGCCTCATGGAAAGTTCGCTCACCCCTCTTGAGAATGTGGCAAGCCTCATGGAAAGTACACCCATCCCTCTTGAGAATGTGGCAAGGAACTTGGAAAGTCCGCCCTGGGTAGTGGAAAGGAAGTAAGAAAGTCTGCCTAGCCTAGCAAGATGAAGAAATTGAATTTTTGACTAAGTGTTGGCAAATGGAAAGGACACAAGAAAGTCCGCCACAGCCTAGCAAGAGAAAAAAATTGAATTTTTGACTAAGTGTTGGCAAGTGGAAAGGTAGAGAGAAAGTCTTCCCTTCGAGAAATGATCAAAATTTTGGCTAAGTATAGGTTGATAGGAGGAGAAGACAAAAGGAAGTCCGCCTAGACTATGGAGTGAAGATGAGATTGATGGCTAGACACATGGGAAGTTCACTTTGCCTAGGAAAATGGAAGGAAATTCTTCAAGTCCGCCATGGGATGATAGGTGAAGCAAAAATAAAATGGCAAAGTATGAATGTGTGTCATGTCCCCGTTTTAGCTGACAGTGTTTGTCGAGGAGTGAGCCTATTATTTCGATCCTCGTGGTGACGAATGGAGTCGCGAAGAGATCATACGGCTGATTACTCGATGTTTGGTAGGTCCGGTTTAGCGGTTATTGACCGAGTTGGGCCTTGAGCTCTTCGAGTGCTTTTGGGGAACTTTCTATTTTTGAGATTAGATTAGAGCGAGCTGCTATTTCGGTGAGGCACACAGTTTCAACTATTCAGCTCAGAATCGACCCAGTTCAGCAGTTTGTTGATCCGACGGAGAAATAAGGAGTATTTAATGATTTATTAAATATTTAATATTTTGACTTTATAATAAAGTCACTTTATTGAAATATTTAAATATTTAATTAAATTGGCCAGTTATAAAGTATTTATTATACTTTATAATAAAGTATTAATTTTTGACTTAGTGAATATTTATTATTCATTAAATTGAGGCGCCAATTAATAATTTAATATTTCTCCTAAGTACCAAAGGTGAAATAAATCATTTTATTTAAATGATTAATTAAAGGGAGATTGGGTCGAATTTCTTCAAGGAGTATATATTTTCACTCAAGGCAAAATCGAACGATCCTGATGATTATTATTCGACTTTTGTCTTTTGCTCTGAGCATTGGAGTTTGCAAACCCTAGGGTTTCTGGCAGACGAACGTTTCTAGAGAACGAAAACTCTTTAGAGATCAGGCAGACTGAGGCTGTGAAATACCAGTTGAAGCTTGCACTTGGTGATTTCACACAGAGATCACAGATTGGACTTATTCAGCTATTCATTCAGAGATTTACAAAGGTATTCATCTGGCAGTATAGGCGACTTTACCAGGGAACTTAATTCAGAGAACAGGCATTTATTCTTTGAGGCCGTACCACATTAAAGGCTGCTGCTGTCAGGCCGTACCAGCAAGGGCCGTACCTTTTCACCAGAAGAAATCGATCAAGCTTTTGACCTCCAGTCTCTGGCATAAGGGGCGCCTAGGTTCTTGGGAGTTATTCCTCTGATTTCAAGCTTGGTTACTGAATACTTGGAGCTGGCCGTACTCTTTACACATTTCCCAAGGCGGCTGCAAAGAAGACAGGTTTTTGTCATAATAAATCTATATCTCATTCGTTTGTTGTTCTTTATCTTTGTAATAGCTCTAGAACTTGAAATAAATGATGCGCCTTTAGGAGCATTTCAGAGTCATTTCATTGCCATTTGAAATTTATATGAATTTATTAGCATTATTAGCAAAATCGCAGCTTTTACATTTTTGCCTGAAAACCTCAAAAAATACAAAAACACAAAAACTTGCAAAAAACCTCAGTTTCAGTTAGGGTTTCAGAATAGAGAACCACCAGGGTTCTGACAGTGGTATCAAAGCACAGATCTCCTGCCATCCTGTGCTTTTTCAGTTTACAGTGTGCTTTTTGGTTGCTTTTTCATGAGCCGAGAGATTATACATTATACCAAAGGTGTGGGGACAAGCAGAACAGAAGATTGGACAGGTCCACCGATTCCAGAGGGTGAGACAGTGTCAGGAGTGCTTGGTATTTACAGATCTAGCTCCAACAGTAGCAAAAACAGTGTTGCAACCCTAACGGCAGAACGTGAGACTTCCTCAGAGACTCGTAGGGATCCAGGGAAGGCGCACGCAGAGGGTGATATTACCGATGAGGAGTTTAGGCATCAGTCAGATCCGTCCTCAGATCAGAGGAGTTTCAGCCACACAATGGCATGTCCGTGGCAGACTTGACGAGATTTCATGGTGAGTACATGTCACTAGCACCTGAGATCCGGCAGGCACTTACATTCCATGAGTTTATAGATGTTTATAAACCCAGAGGAGGAGGCAAATTTGACCACAGACCCCCACAGCATCAGCAGCCGCAGCCACAGGTGAATAGGGATTTGCAGTATGCGGTGAGCAAGATTACATTGCCATATTTTGATGGGTCTGAAAAGACATCAGCGAGGTCTTGGGTCCAGAAACTGGACAATTACTTATCACTTAGGCCTATGCAGGAGGATGAGGCAATTAAATTTGCTACTTTGCATCTCGACGGAGTAGCGCATGATTGGTGGCACCACGGCATGTACACACTTGGCCATCATGCAGTTAATACCTATCAGGAGTTCACTAGCAGGCTGATAGAGAGATTTGATAAAAAGGATCCAGAACTTTACTTCAGAGATTTGGCTCAGCTCAGACAGACAGGCAGTCTGGATTCATACATTGGTGAGTTTCAGAGAGTGGCAGTCATGGTGACAGGGATTTCAGAACGGAGACTCATCATACTCTTCGTTGAGGGCTTGACAGAACCCATGAGAGGTTGGGTTAAGGATTTTGACCCTCCTACTCTTCAGGAGGCGATGCGGAAGGCGAGGAGTATGGAGCTTGCTGATCCGAAGAAACAATCTCAGCCTAAGACAAACAATTTGCCTGTTGAGGAGAGTCATACGCCAGTTGCAGAGCCAAAAGGGAAACCAGTTGCAAGAATTGATGATGCAACTCGGGATGAATTGAGAAAGAAACAACTTTGTTATTGGTGCAAGGCACCCTACAACAAGGAGCATGATTGTCCTTTGAGACCGAAGGGCAGAGCCAACCGCGCCATGTGGGTTTACTATGATGATGACGAGTCTGATGATTCAGACCAGCAGGTTGTTTCAGAACATGCAGAGGCCGGGAATGCCTCTATGGAGTTTGGGCCCGATGCCAACTTATCCCCGTTGGTGTTATCTGCTAATGTACGGGATGACTCATTCAGGTTTAGGGGATTAGTGGAAGGACAGCGATGTATTGCTATGCTCGACACTGGAGCCACACAATTTCATTGATGAGAGCTTCGTCAACAGATGTAGACTCCAGACAAAGGATTTCGCTGGATTCAGAGTTCGGGTGGCAGATGGATATACACTCACTTGCACTCGACGGATTTATAATCTCACTCTCGTGCTGAATGATTATGAGCTGCAGGCAGACTTTTATGTAGTCAACCTGGGTGGGATGGATTTAGTGTTGGGTATGAGATGGCTTCAGGACATCAGTGTGTTCACCCTCAACTTACCTAAAATGGAGATGAGATTTGAGGTACAGGGCAAGAAATATGTGTTGAGGGGGATTACAGATGGCAGCCTTCGTTCTATCTCTCTCGTTAGTAGGAAGAGCGAGAAGGTAGGGGAGGGTTTTGTGCAGACCAGGCATGGTTATGCTCAGTACCCCGGGGGTTCTGAGGCAGTCGTTTGGGATCAGCCTAGTGGTTTGGTTTCCTTTGTGACCAATCCATTGTTTGAGATGAATGTTATATCTTCATACGACAATCCACTCTTTGAGTTTGATATGGGTCACTCACCTGATCCTGGTCTTGAGCAGAGTAATGTTGATAGCGTTTGGGACCCTACTAGTGCACCGGGATTTCAGACTCAGCTCACGGAGGAGTATCACAGTGTGTATATGGTGCAGAGTGCATATGGCTTCATGATTGATCCGCATGTACACAATTTGTTTCAGGTACACAGTTCTAGTATGCATGTACTTGATATGTTGGATGATAGTATATCTCGTGCAGTTTTAGGGGGTAAGTGTTGCTTGCAGTTTGACTTGCCTCCTTCTGAGTTCCTTGATCCTATGCCGGACCGCACTGAGGTTAATAGGGAATGGTCTTCCATTCTTGCTGATCAGTTGTGGGAGTTACAGGAGTCAGTTGTGGCCAGCGAGAACATTGTCCGGTACTATCCTTGGGATCCAGGTGGTGCGGTGTACGTATGCGAGGGTAGCGAGGACAAACAATTTTAGGGGAGAAGCGGTGTCATGTCAGTTTTGGCCAGCGATGTTTGTCGAGTGAGCCTATTATTTACGTCCTGGTAGGGCGGCCGGATAGGTCTTGAAAGGATCTCTGAGGCAGTTACTTTTCGATGTTTGGTAGCTCGGTTTACATGATTTATTGTCGGAGTTGGGCCTTCGCAGAATCTTCCATAGTGCTTTTTCAGGAACTTTCTATTTTTAGAAAGTTAGGTCAGGCGGAAGCTGCTATTTCGGGCAGGGCACCTAGTTCAACTATTCAGCTCAGAATCGACCCAGTTCAGCAGTTTGTTGATCCGACGGAGAAATAAGGAGTATTTAATGATTTATTAAATATTTAATATTTTGACTTTATAATAAAGTCACTTTATTGAAATATTTAAATATTTAATTAAATTGGCCAGTTATAAAGTATTTATTATACTTTATAATAAAGTATTAATTTTTGACTTAGTGAATATTTATTATTCCTTAAATTGAGGCGCCAATTAATAATTTAATATTTCTCCTAAGTACCAAAGGTGAAATAAATCATTTTATTTAAATGATTAATTAAAGGGAGATTGGGTCGAATTTCTTCAAGGAGTATATATTTTCACTCAAGGCAAAATCGAACGATCCTGATGATTATTATTCGACTTTTGTCTTTTGCTTTGAGCATTGGAGTTTGCAAACCCTAGGGTTTCTGGCAGACGAACGTTTCTGGAGAACGAAAACTCTTCAGAGATCAGGCAGACTGAGGCTGTGAAATACCAGTTGAAGCTTGCACTTGGTGATTTCACACAGAGATCACAGATTGGACTTATTCAGCTATTCATTCAGAGATTTACAGAGGTATTCATCTGGCAGTATAAGGCGACTTTACCGGGGAACTTGAATTGGCGGAAACGAGGCATTTTATTCTTTGAGCGTTACCACATTAAAAGGCGCTGTCGGTAGGCGTAAGGAGCGTGCCTTTTCGCGGAAAAATCGATCCAAGCTTTTGACCTCCGGTCTGGCATAAGAGCCTAGGTTCTTGGGAGTTATTCCTCTGATTTCAAGCTTGGTTACTGAATACTTGGAGCTGGCCGTACTCTTTACACATTTCCCAAGGCGGCTGCAAAGAAGACAGGTTTTTGTCATAATAAATCTGTATCTCATTCGTTTGTTGTTCTTTATCTTTGTAATAGCTCTGGAACTTGAAATAAATGATGCGCCTTTAGTTTTTGAGCATTTCAGAGTCATTTCATTGCCATTTGAAATTTATATGAATTTATTAGCATTATTAGCAAAATCGCAGCTTTTACATTTTTGCCTGAAAACCTCAAAAAATACAAAAACACAAAAACTTGCAAAAAACCTCAGTTTCAGTTAGGGTTTCAGAATAGAGAACCACCAGGGTTCTGACAATGTGCTAGAGAGAAAATCCAAGTTTGCCTAGCAAAATTTGTCTAAGGCATTGGACGTCCAAAGAGAAAATTGTGAAATGGCTAAGACATGAAGAAGTCCACCATGGTGAAAAGAAAGGTAAAACCCATGAAATAAAAATTGCAAAATTAAATAAAGCATGGGTAAAACAAAGATAAAGAATTAAAGGTTGAGAAAATTGAAAAAATCAAATAAAAAACCTTTAATTATTTTTTCAAAAAACACTTAGAGAAAAATCGAGCTCTATGGATAAACTTCAAATTTCAATGAGGATAAAGATGAAAGGAGAGAAAATTAGAAACTTTCCTTGAGAAACTGGAGTCTACATTCGACGAACTTGAGAATGGAATGAATTCTTCAACTTTATAAGGCATTCACAAGTCATTATCAACTCATAATTGTGATTCAAGAAGAAGCTTAGCTCTCTCTTCATTTCAAGAGTTAGTATTTTTTTTACGAGAGTTAGAATTTTTTTCTAAAGAGTTAGAAATTTCAAGAGAGAAATTTTCTTGAAAGATAGAATTTTTTTGAGAGTTGAATAATTGATTTCGAGGAGAGAGAAACGAAGAAAGAGACTGGCTGAAGGTCGAAATTTTCAAGAGATTGCTTGCTTTTTTCGGCAATAAAAACCATATTTTCGAAGTTTTCAATTGCCAGCCACAGAGTAATTCCAAAGTTTGATAGTTTTACCTTTGTCTTCACTTAAGTGTTATACTCAGCTTGCCCTTTCAGTGAAGTTAACTTTTGACAAGCTGAAAGTTAGAATTTTCGTGAGGGAATTTTAGAGGAAATAATTTAATATTTATTGTATTCTCTTTCTCGCAGGTTGATGACCAATCCTGGAGGATCGTCAAAGAAAGCAGCAATGAAATTTGCCAACAAGGGAGCCTAGAGGGAGACAAAGATCACCTCCAAGTGGAAAAACATTGCAGATACGGACCTTGGACATGTGGACTTTGAAGAGTTCAAGAAAAGGATGTATGGATTAAATGGACTTATGCCAACAACGATTGCCCGCAGAATGATGCGCAATGAAATTGTTCAAGCTGCTAGATTTCCTCCAGCAACCCAGTGTGTCGACTTGATAGTCGAATGTGCAAGGCATTATAATCCGCAGGAAAGACAAATTATAGCTCCTAATGGAAGAATTTTGGCGCACCTTGGAGCACTAGCTATTCAAGAGGCATTTGGCATACCTGAACATGTTCGAGCTTCATACAAGACAAAAGGGGAAGCCAAAAGAATATTTGATGATCGAGCAAACTAATGTGCGACCCATATCAACAAAACATGGTTAGAAAAGCCACGAGCTTCCTCCAAGAAAATGCCTAAGAGGCCATGCAGAACAGACTTCAAGGAGGACTACGGTGACATTGTTTTGCTCTTGAACAGAATAATGGGCAATCCTCAAGGTGCCTATTTCGAAACTTGGATGTACTTCTTTATAGAGGAAATCACCTCTAGAGTCAGAATGTTTGACTGGTCAAGAATGATCAGTGATAATATCCATGAACAGTTGATCAACCTTGAAAGGACTAAGGTATTTCATATGGGTTCCTATATCGTTTACCTATTGGCCAGAGCCTATAAATATCCTGGGTTGATATGCAAAGGTGTTGTCGGCAATGGAGAAAATCAGTTCAAGGTGTATGAATGTTATCCTCAATTGCAACTTTCTACCAAATCTCATTTTAGAAGAGCACACAACGCATTCTTGATGACTATCACAAGGATGCTACAAGGAGGGACCCATTAGAGGCTAACACATGAGGCAAAAGGTCTTATCAGTAAATATGGATCCTGGTACATCCAGTTTCCTAGATTTACTTATATTCGAATCTAGGGATTCACTGGCAATCCGTACAAGCTTCCTATCTACCCCACCTACAGGATGATCCTACTAGAGGTACTTAGGCAATTGGAGAATTTCCAAAATATCCAAAGGCCCAAGCATAAAGCAGTCGTCACTTTCCCATTCTTTATTGGGAACATGGAAGAGTATTGTTCGTCCGCACAGGCAGCTAAAGGTGCCAGACTAGAAATGCAGTGGTATCCTTTCACATCATACCGGTCTCAATCCAATTTCGATCCTCACCATCATATCGGAATTGTGAACGGAAGGAAGTATAAACACCAAGTGGACCTGGAAGATTACTGGGCTAATGCCACCGATGAATTTGATGTCAAGAGAAGATTGTGGTCCAGATTGCCTGTCATCTTGATTAGAACAACAGAACTCTTCTGCGTGCTAGACCAACTGGAGGATGATGGCAAATTCACACAGCCAGGTTTTGATGGAAATCAACCTCTTCCTCCCATGCGCTGGTTAGGACCTGAAATTGCTGACTTGGATACCTTTATGAGGCCTGTCACCAAGTATTCACAATGGTGGGCAGACCAACAGATCAAGGATCTGCGGTTGAGAGGAATGCCTTTGACATACACTCTGATGGGCGAATCAAAATCTTACTCTTCTAATGCTGGAGCAAGCTAAGGAGATGAGCCAATTGAAAGCTCAAAATCTAAGAAAAGGAAAGATGTGAAGGGAAAAGGAATTGCCAATGAAGGACCTGCTAGGAAGCAGCAAAGACTGGAGCCTCTTCATTCTGCCATCTCCGCTAATGTAAATGAAATCTTGGACATTGATGAATCTCTTGGAGATATACAGATTCCCTCTCCTATCCCTATTCAGCCTGAAGATGATGAGCCTCCATCACCCACAGACACCGAGATTTTGGAATCAGACAATGAGGTTGATATTTTGGATAATGAGTTTGAAGATGGTATGATTTCAGCCTTGAGAGGAATCCAAGAAATTCAGGTCGTGCAGGATGTTCAGGAAGAAGAAGATATCGTGTAGCCTACTATTCCTGATTGGTTGAAAGAGAGATTAAAGATAAAGGAGCCTGAAGAGGTTGAAGAAGAAGAAGATGATATGACCGATTTCCTGGCCAAACTGGAAGTAGTCAGTGCAAAGAAGCCTACCAAAACCTTCTCCACCATCCAGAGGGACGAAGCTGGGCATTGTACAGTCCAAGTTGTTGTACCGACAGTTGACAAACCAAGGGAAGAAATTACTGCCCAGGAGTATGCTATCACCACTATCGATTTAGGCCCTACCACTAAAGGACGGGAGATGGAAGAGTTTGACAATTCTGTTGCTACTATCAAAGCTAGGCTGGAGAAGGAAACAATAAAGAAAAAGGAGTATAAATGAGAGGTTGAAAGACTCAACGAGTATATTCAACACCTAACTAAGCCTCTCGATCAAACTACTTTAGCAGCTCCTCCGCTGATGAATACTTCTTAGGAGATTGTTGAAGAGGAGAAGAATATAGCTAAGGAAACTAAAGAATGGTTGAGTAGCAACAGGCAAGAGGTGGTCATATTTGCAGAAAGACTAGCATTGGCATATGGGCAGACTTCTTCTTTGCTCTCAAGGATTGCAACATTGGCAGAAGCATGGGATAATGCCCAGGATGTTCGAGACAGAATCCTTCCATGTCTCAAAGTGCTTAAGGGAGTGCCAAAGCAAGAGCTGGTCAGTGGAGAGGTAATTGACCAGGGGCAGCTTATGATTTTGATAGTTGGTACATGACATTGATCATACAAAGTGAAATCATAGAAAAGGTTAAGGAAGATACAATCCAAATTGAGGAGAAGACAAAAGAAATTCAAGAGAAGATCCTAGATATGGCTGCAGATGCGCTTGAAAAGGACACTGTGCGAGCAAACAACCTACAGTTCGAAAACCTGAAGAGCAAGATTCAGGATATCTTCTTCACCACTGGACCTGTCTGCAAGCAAAGTTTAACTAAAGTAGCTGATTTCCTATTCATCTTTCGCAGTTTCCAGCAACAGGAATCAGAATGGGAAGATACTTTTGTTGGATGCTCGGATGATCTCAATCTGCTGGAATTTAGGATCAATGCGTTGCCACCTGTCACGATCGAGGAGGTTGACACGATAGTTTCTAAATTCATCCAGTATACTGCGACCAAAGAGGATAAGGATGAACCTCCTCGAGAATAGCTTTTCACTCCAGTTCATTGCCTGTTATCTGATTGTGCTTTTGGAAACCCTAATTAGGGTTGTTTATTTTTAATCTCTGCCGTTGATTCCCGATTAATCTCGGCTGTTCATTGTATTCCAGCAACTCTATATAAACCCTCTCTCACTCTCTCATTAGATATATAGAAAATAGAGAAAAATACAGACACAGATAGAGAGATAGAGAGATAGATAGATAGATACATAGAAGATAGAAGAGATAGATAGCATAATAAGAGAGAACAAATTTTATGAAATTGTTGCAAAAAAACTATTCTGATAATGAAGTTCATGATGCATGAGGTGCTTTGAATTCTTTTATTGTCAAATGGTTGTATGGTTACTTATTTCTCTTCCTCATTGAATGGTTTCGAGTTAGGATTTATTTTAGATGTATGTTAATGGAATGATAGATTGATCGTAAAGATAAGTGAAACTCGGTTCATACTTTCTTTGAATGGATGCTTTCTATTCAATACGTAAAGTTAGACTGAGCCTTTTGTGTGGAAGCTTCATTGTATTACTTCGAATGATATTGTTCTATTGATGGTGTTGTTCGTAGTAAGAAAATTTCAAGCACAAACTCCTAGAAGATTGCACTTGCTTTGTGTAGTTGTCGTATTTCGTGGCGAAACAAAGTATTGTTATTTGGTTTCATTCAATCTTTACTGTCTCTTGAGTTCATAGGAATAGTATAGGATTCCTCAACCCTTGCTCTTTTTTTCATTTTTTACCCGAAATACAAAAACCAAAAAAATAAATATATTACTGCATCTAGGTCATTGCTTTCTAAGTAACTTGCTAGAGTAATTCCCTTTTTTGATTATCAGCAAAATCATATCTTCCATAGAGCCTATCCGCACCCAACTTATGAAACATTGGAATTGCTGAATGATCTTTTGGCAATCTTAGCATACTAGTCAGTTTTTCAAGAGAGGATAGAGTGTCCCTGGATTCTGTATTCTACAGTGCTTGGTGAGTCATAAAACACGCATCAACAGGACTCAATCAATTCTTCATCTTTTGTTAGTTGTCCATTGCCAAGAGTTGGTCCCACATGAGTTTCTCCATGAAAATCACAAGCCTTAAAGCTGATCCTCTTGGCTATCATAACATGATCATGTGAAGATAAAGGATTGTTGTCATACATCAAAAAAATAGCCTTTACCTCATGCTCAAGTGCAGTGTCTCTCTCAAACTCAATTAGCTCTCCTAGATCTGGTTGACGTGGTTTTTGCGACTACACCAACACAAAATAAAGTCGCCAACGGCTACTCTATCCTCTCTTGAACAAAGTTTCCTGCATGCTAAGATTGCGAGATAGATCATACATTTAACTCCAAGGTTCCTTCAGTGCGAATAGTCTCAGTTGGCTTGATGTGATATTGCTGGTATTTCAAAGGGGACTTACACAATTGTTCGACAGTTGACAGTAGACAGCGGACTAAGGGCTTTCGTGTAATTAAAATGATTTGGCAAGTGAGCACAAGTTTCCTAATTCTAACCAGAAATGAACTGAAATTAAATGAGTGAAGGGCCTAAGAGGCTTATGTTCTATTCTAAATGCAAGATATGTGGAGCTCAACTTCAGCAGACTTCAACCAAATTTCACTTAGCCTCGCATCGGACAGCTTCAGCGAAATAGGTGCAATCTTCAAAGGAGTAACGAAAGGTATTCAGATTATAGTTTGACATACATATACCATCATAACGATGCATACAAGCATAAGAACCACAATCGAAGTTAAGTTTGAGGTATTTTCCAGTTGACCACGCAAGGCAGACTTACCATCAGTAAGTTGCTAGTGGTATGGATAAAGAGAAGCTACTTCGATCAAACACCACAAATCCAAAGTAAACTACTTGCATGAAAATTGAATCCTACTTGAAATTGAAGGAAGAAGAAACCTCACAAACTATTCATGACAAAAGTGAAGTTCACCATTAATGAAATTCTTTTATTATGATTAGCTTTCGTGACAATTTCTTACAAAAATTCTCAAAGGGAGAATTCCCCTTCTCCTTCAAACAATGCAATGAAACTAAACTATTCTAACTCCAAAAATGTCTACTCTCTACTCTACTCTGATATCTGTTGACGTGGTTTTTGTGACTACACCAACACAGAATAAAGTTGCCAACGGCTACTCTATCCTCTCTTGAACAAAGTTTCCTGCATGCTAAGATTGGGAGATAGATCATACATTTAACTCCAAGGTTCCTTCATGCAATAGAATACCCTCAGTTGGCTCGATGTGTTTTGCTGGTATTTCAAGGGGACTTACACAATTGTTCGACAGCTGACAACAAACAGTAGATTAAGGTCTTTCGCGTGGTTCGAATGATTTGGCAAGCGAGCACAAGTTCCCTAATCCTAACCAGAAGTGGACTGAAATTAAATGAGTGTAGGGCCTAAGAAGTTTATGTTCTATCTAAAGACGGGACATGGGATCAATCTCAACAAACTTCGACCAGACTCTGCTCCGCCTCACATTGGACAACTTACACAAAGTCGGTGCAATCTTCAAGGGAGTGACAAGAGGTTTTCAAATTATAATTCGACATGTAAGTACCATGACAACAACGCATACAAACACATGAATCACAATCGAAGTTAAGTTTGTAAAATTTTCCAGTCGACCACACAAGGCAGACTTGCCGTTAGCAAGCCGCTAGTGGTATGGATAAAAATGAAGTTATCTCAATTGACGCCACAAATCCACAACTAACATCTACTAGCATGAAAATGAAAAACTACTCTATTTTAAGCCACTTGAAGTTGAAGGGGTGAAGAAATCTTGCTAGCTACTTATAAAAAAGATGAATTCACCATTCAATGAAAGATCTTTTATTACAATAGTTTTTCGCAACAATCTCTTACAAAGTTTTCAAAGGAAAACTTTCCTTCTTCAAACTACGCTATGCTAAGATAGTACAACTAAGGTGTCTCTGCTCTACTCTCTATTCTGATCTCTAAGTTCTGCTTCTACTACTGTACAAATGAGGGGGACTCCCCCTTTTATGTAATGACCCTGCTCAAATCTGACCTCAAAATGCTGATTGAAGGCTCAAGGAATTTCATCAAACACTTTGCATACAAGGGTCATATGACTGATATAAAATTTCAGTTTGCTAAAATGGCACTTTCCTTCACTTAGCATCAATAAAGATACTTGCAAATGACTCTAAATTTTCTAAACAATGCCCTAGCATGAATGTGCAACTTATTTTGACAATATTCAATGCATATATATGATTTAAACATGAGAAATGATCACCTACAGCCAACTGGTATTTTTACAAACAGTTGGTATGCAAACTAACAAACTAAATACAAATGATATTGAATTGCTCAAATGACACCAACAATTTATATCTCCTTAATTGCAATGAAATTTCTAATACAATGCTCATGAAATATGGCCAAGACTCTTGGCATTTACATTGATTACAAAATATGATAATGCTGGTATAATGCACACCTACAGCTGCAAATATAACTAGGCTAAATGCAATGCTAGAAGATGATAGAAATATGAAGAACCTGGCCTCAAGAAGTGCCTTGGATGAAAGATGAAGTAGCAATCAACAACAAGTTCAAATGATATTCACCAAGCCCAAATCGAATTGCTCAAGTAGCCGCCCCTGTTCTTGCCTGGCAATATTTTAGAAAAATAAATACAGCCTCTAAGCTCCTCAAATTTGTTATGAAAATGATTGCCAAAACCAAAGGAAGCAATCCCTCAAGTGCCCACAAAATTATATCTCCTTATTGAAGAGCAACGAATGAAAATGTGATTTCTCTCATGGCTGATCTGCAGACTGGAACAAAATTGCAGACTTCAAATAACTTCCCAAACTCTTCCAAAAATGATTGCAATTAGCACAATGAGAAAGACTGAAGTATCTTCCTCCACTATCCAACTAGGGTTGGTGTTGCACAACCGAAATTGGCACTTAACCAGCTAGGTTTGGTCTTTCACAAACGAAGACTGGAAAACAATAAGCTAAGCATTCAGCTTCAGCAGTGTAGTAGAAAAGTGTATTCAACTCAAGATGTCCAAATGCATAGCCCAAGCCTCTTTTTATACTTTTTCAACCTCATCACCAAGAGACTTCTAGAAGATTCCAGAAATATTCCTTAAGTGACTTTATTACTTTATTATTTTATTATTAAGTCACTTAAGTCATTTTATTATTAAATTAATTAAATAATAAGTCATCCCTTTTGATATTTTATTTTATGGGAATAACTTAAATAATTAATTTAATAGCATCTCTTGATTTAATTAAATCATCAATTAAGCTATCCTCATAAATTATCAATAATTTGGACAACTTAATTAAATAATTTAATTAAATCACCATACCTCCAATTCGGGGACATGACAGTCCTCCCTTTCCAAGATTGCTTGTCCTCAAGCAATTCACAACTGTCAATCCATCTCAACTGTCACAACATTTGATGCCCAAATTGGAGAATCAACTATGCTTGTCCACTAGCCACCTGGATCCCAAGTGAAGATCTGTGTAGTGTCATTTTCACCACCAAGTAGTTCCTGCAGCACTAGCACAACTTGCTGAATCCACTCAGTAGCTGATGTAAACCATGCCAAATATGAATGTGCAATGAAAACCCGAGTAGGACAACCATCAATCAATGAAGAATCAAAGAAGATTAAGTCACCAACCAACAAGTAGATAGCTGCCCTATCATATGAAATAAGTAACCAATCCAAAGATGGGTTGTGGATGCCTTCATTACCCTCCAAGGACAACTCTTGAGTGGCTGATCCACTAAGAGTGTTATCACCAACAATATCATCCTCCTCTAAAGAATGATCAACCATTACACCATATGAAGAAACCTCAAATTGTACCAAGTCAAACTCTTCATCACTAATATTAGAAAAAAGGTCATTTTCAAATTCATCCTTCATTTGAATGAGGAGTCTTCGAATGTGATCTATCCTTTTTTGCCTTTCCATGTTGATGAAATTGACCTTTGCTTTGACTTCTTGAAGATGTTTTCTTGCATTGGCAGCCACCCACTTAGCCTCTTTGGCCTTCTTCAACCATTCTTCATTCAACATTTCGGACCTTTTCATCTCGTCAATGCCAAAATACACAAAATCAGTCCTCTTATGTTTGATATCTTCATGTCTACCAATAGGTGTAGGGCTGTCATGAAAAGAAGATATCATATCATTGGCTTGTTCATGATCACAAGCTTCCTTGTTATGAGAAGGATGAGTCATCATGCTGCTGTCCTCAAACCAATCTATAATCATATCATGCCATTCTAGAGTGGCACCTTCATTGTGTGTAATCACATCACTAGTGGCTGTTCCACTAAGTAAAGGATCAACTATCTCAACCATCTCTACATTTTGAGTCTTCAATGGACCTTCATTTATCAACCCACAATCTAATTCTTCACCCAATGAAACATCACAAGAAGACTTATCTTCATGTAGCTGCTCCAAGTTGTCTTCCATCATCACTTGCTCTTCTTTACTCTTGAAGTCCTCATGAAGTGTCTTGTGCTCTGCATCTTCCACTATGTGATTCTCCTTAGGACCAACAACAAGTTGATCACTAGCTGCTGAAAATTCACCATGGAGACTTTTAGATGTCTCGCCATATTTCTTCATCCTCTTGTTCCATTCTTCAGCTATTTTATTCATCCTTTTCAAGCTTTGTTCTTGTTGTTCTAGCAAGGCATTCAATATGTCATTCACCCTTGACTGTTCACATGTCATTGGACTTCTTGCTTGCTTGTGATAATATTCTGGATCCTCCATATACTCAACAAATGGAAGGTCATTTTTGATCCATTGTGGAAGTGCACGGTATTCTTGGAAAGCAATCTCTATTTCTTCTTTGGACACCATTTCTTAACCAATAGAAACTCTGATCTGCAATCAAGTAGTTGAAACAAAGTGCAATCTACCCAACAGGCTGGCAAGATTCTTGGCTCTGATACCACTGTAATGACCCTGCTCAAATCTGACCTCAAAATGCTGATTGAAGGCTCAAGGAATTTCATCAAACACTTTGCATACAAGGGCCATATGACTGATATAAAATTTCAGTTTGCTAAAATGGCACTTTCCTTCACTTAGCATCAATAAAGATACTTGCAAATGACTCTAAATTTTCTAAACAATGCCCTAGCATGAATGTGCAACTTATTTTGACAATATTCAATGCATATATATGATTTAAACATGAGAAATGATCACCTACAGCCAACTGGTATTTTTACAAACAGTTGGTATGCAAACTAACAAACTAAATACAAATGATATTGAATTGCTCAAATGACACCAGCAATTTATATCTCCTTATTTGCAATGAAATTTCTAATACAATGCTCATGAAATATGGCCAAGACTCTTGGCATTTACATTGTTTACAAAATATGATAATGCTAGTATAATGCACACCTACAGCTGCAAATATAACTAGGCTAAATGCAATGCTAGAAGATGATAGAAATATGAAGAACCTGGCCTCAAAAAGTGCCTTGGATGAAAAATGAAGTAGCAATCAACAAGAAGTTCAAATGATATTCACCAAGCCCAAATCGAATTGCTCAAGTAGCCGCCCCTGTTCTTGCCTGGCAATATTTTAGAAAAATAAATACAGCCTCTAAGCTCCTCAAATTTGTTATGAAAATGATTTCCAAAACCAAAGGAAGCAATCCCTCAAGTGCCCACAAAATTATATCTCCTTATTGAAGAGCAACGAATGAAAATGTGATTTCTCTCATGGCTGATCTGCAGACTGGAACAAAATTGCAGACTTCAAATAACTTCCCAAACTCTCCCAAAAATGATTGCAATTAGCACAATGAGAAAGACTGAAGTATCTCCCTCCACTATCCAACTAGGGTTGGTGTTGCACAACCGAAATTGGCACTTAACCAGCTAGGTTTGGTCTTTCACAAACGAAGACTGGAAAACAATAAGCTAAGCATTCAGCTGCAGCAGTGTAGTAGAAAAGTGTATTCAACTCAAGATGTCCAAATGCATAGCCCAAGCCTCTTTTTATACTTTTTCAACCTCATCACCAAGAGACTTCTAGAAGATTCCAGAAATATTCCTTAAGTGACTTTATTATTTTATTATTTTATTATTAAGTCACTTAAGTCACTTTTTATTATTAAATTAATTAAATAATAAGTCATCCCTTTTGATATTTTATTTTATGGGAATAACTTAATAAATAATTAATTTAATAACATCTCTTGATTTAATTAAATCATCAATTAAGCTATCCTCATAAATTATCAATAATTTGGACAACTTAATTAAATAATTTAATTAAATCACCATACCTCCAATTCGGGGACATGACATTTTATAGCTGGCCAAGTCCAATGGACGGCTCGGATTACAATCGGCTGGGTGGCCCAGATTGTGCCACCTCAGCCCTAAACAAGATTCACCCTAAAAACTGCCACCAAGAAGAGGGGTAATAAATGAGCAATTAATGTCCATCTTCCAAAAGATTCTCGTCTGGAAACGCGTTCACACTGCTCTTGATCCTCTTGGACTTGATCAAACAACTTCTTCTTTCAAAGACATTAGATTTCCACAGTCCATAGTCTTGTGAAGATTTTTCTGGATTTGACTGTGTTGTATTTTTGTATCAACGTTTCGAATCACAACTCTCTTTCATCCTGATGATGAATCATAGAGTGTGATTCGAAACGTTGACGCAAAAATACAACACACAGTCAAATCCAGAAAAAACTTCTTCTTTGTCACTTGAGTTATACTAAGTCTCAACACTTAGCCATTTTTCGCAACTTTTCTTCCTTCGAGGTTCATCATCTTGGACTACTTGCTTCATCACTTTAAGTCATCATTGTTGGGTCTCGACGTTTCTCCTGCAAAACAAGCAAGGAGAAGAGCATTAGAACACTTCATAATATAAATTCACTTTACTTACCTAATTTTCACGCTCGAACTTCCAAGGGTTCATCGTCTTCACTAGCTAACTTTGTGTTCAAATTCTTCATGCCTTAGCCAAATTTTCATATTATCTTGCATTCTGCCTGGCGCACTTCACTCTGATATTTCATCCAACTTAGACTCGAGAAGAAATCCCTTCATCAGGAATATTTTCAAATTCATCTACCAAGGCATCTTTAACACATTTTATCCCTTGCCTTAGAAAAAATTTTAAATTTTCCCTTAGGAAATTCATCAACCTGGTGCCCATCAAAAATATTCACCCTAAAGGCCTCGACAAAGTGTAGAAGACTTTAAAATCCATTCCTCATCGACAATCTTCAATACCCAGAAGAAAATTTCTCTCAGAACGCATCAAATTCATGGGTATGCAACGAACGGGTTCATTTAATTTTCTTGAATTTTGAACCTTAGAAAAAATGATTTTCATCAAATTTAATCCATTTCTTCAATTCCAGGCGCATTTCCTTACTCTGACTTAAAATTTCTCATTGACCCTGTGACGCTGGAGTATTCTGACTCATTCCTGCCGATTTTTACTCATTCCATAGAGAACTTCATTTCTCCTTCAAGTTAGGCGTATTTTTCCTAAGGAAGTGAAACTTTAAATATTAATACTTAGGAAAAACATTCATCACTTTGCATAGGCGCATATGGAGGTGCTTGCCATTTACAAACACTTAAAAAATATTTCTTGACTTCCTTCTCATCTTGGGCGCAATTCATGGGTAGAGCTTCCATTTTAATTGCCTTAGATAATTCTCCAACTTTGATAATACCCTCTTTAAGCTAGGCACATTCAACATGGCAGACTTCAATTTTCACACTTAGAAAATTTTAAACTTTTGATATTACCTCTTTCAAGCCAGGCGCATTCAACATGGTGGACTTCCAGTTTCAATTCCTTAGAAAATTTCACCTCCACTTCCTTGACTTAGGCGCATATAAGAGCTCAAGCTTCAAATTTTGGACACTTAGTTAAATTTCTCATCCATCTCCAGCTTCAGCCATGGTGCATTTGAGGCCTTCTACCTTCACTTTTTAACACTTAGACAAATTTTAAACTAATCATCTCCTCCAAGGGCACAAATGAGGTCTTCTACATCAAGTGTTGGAACTTGGTATTTTTCAAGGCCCCACAGGCAAGTCCAGGCGCATATAGGAGGTTGACTTTCAAATTTGAAATTTTAGAATATATTTTCAACCTCTTCCTAGCCAGGCGCAAATCACAGGGGAAGCTTTCACTTAGTGCACTTAATGAATCCAGGCGCAAATATGACCTCCAACTTTCAAGGCGCATATCACAGGGTGAGCTTTGAGTTTCAATGAGCTAGAAAATTTTTAAGTTCACTCTCCAAAGAGGGGCGCATTTGACCCATGAAGCTTTCACTTTCCACACCTTAGGAAAATTTTGAGTCTCTTCAAGCTCAGGCGCATTTCTCATGTCCAGCTTTCAATTTATAACACTTAGAGAATTTTCTCATCCAACATCAAGGGCGCATTTGGCAGGTGGTGCTTCAAATTACGAGTGCCTTAGAAACTTTTTTTTCATCTTCTTCAAGTCAGGCGCATATGACAGGTGGTGCTTAGAATTTTTCAAAGTCCACTCTCCTCTTCATTTAAAGCTCTTTCAAACTCTTGGGCGCAAATCCATGGTCCAGTTTTCAATTTTGTCAACTCCAAGCTCAGGGGCGCAAATAGCATGGAGAGCATTAAGTTTCGACACTTAGCAAAATTTCCAAGCTCCTCTTTGAGGCTGGGCGCATATGAGTTGTGGAGGTTTTAATTTTGACACTTAGGCAAAGTTTGAAGTTCTTCAAAGTGGGGCGCATTTTGCTAGTGGAGCTTCCATTTCTCAGAAAATTTTCAAGATTCTTGCCAGCTTGAGGGCGCAAATGGAGGGGTGAACTTCAAATTTCACAGAGTTAGAAAATTTTCCAACCTCCTCTCACTTCAAGGGCGCATATGGAGGTAGTTACTTCCATTTTGTGAAACTTAGAAAATTTTCAAGATCTCTCTTTTACCTTGGGCGCAAATAAGACCCTCGACTTCAAGTTTTTGTACTTTGAAAGAATTCTTCATGGCCTCCTCCAAGTCAAGGGCGCATTTTACCCATGGAGCATCAAATTTTCATGACTTAGAAATTTTTTAAGCCTCTCATCTAGCTGGGCGCATATGGAGTCCTGAGCTTCAAATTTCCAGTGCTTAGAGAATTTCCACTAACCTTCAGCTTTTAAAGGCGTTCTTTACTGGCTGGACTTGAAAATTTATCAATTTCAGTGAATCTTATGTTCTTTGCCTGATTTAGGGTGACTCGATCATGCTAACCCTAATTTGCTATTTTTAGAATGTTTGTCAATTTTGCACTTCAAGCTAATTCCTGGCTCCAAAAAGGCTGGATTTTGCTTTGTTTTGAGCCTCGGGATGTGTTTGTGCTACTGATGCCTGATATTTGTCTATACCTGCTATTTTTAGCAACCTGCTAAAAATAGTAATTGCTCATAAAGTCTTCAAATTTCATGTACTAAATGCTTGAAGTGTGGTGATCATAGTTGGATGTTGCTTTTGCACGACTGTCCTGTTTTGCCCTGGATTTTAAGAAACCCTAATTTTTCTGCCCATGCTTGCTAAAAATAGCAAGTGTCTGATTCTCCATTCTCTGCAACTCCGTTTGTCTTGAAATTCACAACAAGGGGTCCTCATCACTTGTTTGACCTATTCATACTAAGACTTGATGTTGACCTGTTGTTTACAGCTGCTTCTGAAGCGACTTACTATTTATAGTAAGTGCTTGTTTCTGAGACTTCCTTAGCTCCATTCGAGTTGAAATTTGAATGACGTGCTCCTCACCACGTGACTCGCCTGCTGACATTGGCGCATGCAACTGATTTTCTATTTTTAGCCTGTTTCTGGAACGCCTTACTATAAATAGTAAGTGCTCCGATTGCCTTCAAATTTTACCGGTGGATAGCTTGAGAGATGCTGATCGCGGTGGTTTACACTGGTTTTCGAAAATTCTGACTTTTTACCCCTCTTTTTGGGTCCCGAAGCTGGAAACCCTAATTCATCTTGCATGCATATCAAACGATCTCCGTTTGTTCTCGTTTCTGTTGCATTGTGATCAGCTCGTGATTCTGAAGTGCTGGGAGGCGGCTACCGGAATGCATCTGCTAAAAATAGCAAGTTCCTTAATAAGTGACTATCTCAGTTTGCATGTCACATCACTGCAAAGCTCTCGAAAAACCCATAAGGAATATGCAGACATGCAAAGAAAACCCTGACATGCAAACCCTAAAAATAGCCTCCGAAGGCTGAACTCTGAAAGTTGTCGTCTCACTTTGCATGTTATACTGTCGCGAAGGTCTCTGAAAACCCAGAAGGAATCTCCAGACATGTGTTGAAAGACTCTGCATCTAAGCCCTGAAATCTGCTCTGGAAGTTGAACTGCTAAAAATAGTAAGTTGTCTGTTTCAGCTCAAATTTTGCACGCGAGCAACTTGATGTGTTCTGGACGCAGTGTGACTGTTACAACTTCAAAAATGTCGACAAAATGCCCTGAATTACACACTTACTAAAAATAGTAAGTTGCCAGAATTTGATGAAACTTCAGTGGAAACTTGTTGAAAACACACTAACAGTAATGTTAGCCTCAGATTTCAATTCATTCACTTCGTTTGACCTCAAATTGGCAAGGAAGTTCAAAACCCTAATTTTTAGACTCGGCCAAATTTTACGCTTAAACTCAATGACAGGCACGATCTCGGAAGGCAGACAAAAAAGAGACCGGTAGAGAGAGAGAGAGAGACAAAACCAAAGCCAAAAAGACCCAAAAGACCAGAATGGAGCAAAAAAAAAAAATTAGGGGTCCCCATTTTGAATGGGGCGATGTGTGAAAAGGTCACAACAATATCCAACTGATTAACTACTAGTGTACAAATGAGGGGACTCCCCCTTTTATAGATGGCCAAGTCCAACGGACAGCTCAGATTACAATCGGCTGGATGGCCCAGATTGTGCCACCTCAGCCCTAAACAAGATTCGCCCTAAAAACCGCCACAAAGGAGAGTGGGGTAATAAATGAGCAATTAATGGCCACCATCTTCTAGAAGATTCCCGTTTGTAGACGCGTTCACACTGTTCTCGATCTTCTTCTTGCGTTGTTCTTCAACTTCTTTGTCACTTGAGTTATACTAAGTCTCAACACTTAGCCATTTTTCGCAACTTTTCTTCCTTCGAGGTTTAAATATCATCTTGGATTATTTTCTTCAGCACTTAAGTCATCATCGCCTAGTCTCAACATTCCTCCTGCAAAACAAGCAAGGAGAAGGGTATTAGAACACTTCAATATAAACTCAACTTACTTACCTGGATTTTCAAGTTTTAACTTCCAAGGGTTCATCGTCTTCACTAGCCAACTTTTGCCTTCTTCATGATCTGTAGGCTGGGGCATATAACACCTGTGCATCAAATTTCAATGCCTTAGACAAAATTTCAACTCCCTCAGGGGCGCATTTAAGAGATGCACTTTTAAAATCATCTTTCGAGAGTGTTAGCTTCAACTGCATCATTTATTCCCTGCCTTAGAAAATTTTTAATTTTTCCCTTAGGAAAATTCATAATTCAAGTGTTGGTTAAATTCTTCATCCTGAAGGCCTTGGCGGAGTACAGAAGACCTTAAAATCAACTCCTTGTCGAAGATCCTAAATACCCAGAAGAAAATTTTCTTCATAACTCGTCAGATTCATGGGTATACAACGAACGGGTTCATTTAATTTTTCTTGAATTTTTGAACCTTAGAAAAATAATTTTTCATCAAATTTAATCCATTTCTTCAATCTTGAAGTATTTCTTTGCTCTGACTTGAAGATTTTGATCAACCTTGCGAAGCTGGCACCCTCTGATCTCTTCCCTGCCGATTTATCCATGCCTTAGCAAATTTCATCCCCCAGCCAACTTAGGCGTACTTCTCTAGAGATGAAATTCTAACACTTAGAACAATCTTGACATCTTATTATCAATATGGGCGCATTTCACATGGCTTACTTCAAGTTTCCACACTTAGAAAAGTTTGAACCTTTGATATCACCTCCTTCAAGCCAGGCGCATTTAACATGGTGGACTTCCACTTTCAAAGACTTAGAAAATTTCACATCCACTTCCTTGTAAGTTAGGCGCATATGACTAGCTGAGCTTCACATTTTCAACACTTAGTAAATTTTACCTTCCAGTCAAGGCTAGGGCGCATTTAGCATGGTGAGCTTCCAATTGCCAACCTCTTTTAAATTATCTTCTTCAACTTGGTGGGCGCATTTAGCACATTGAACTTTCAATTTGTGACACTTAGATATTTTTCCACTCCAACTCTAGCTTGGGGCACATTTCAAATCTTGTGTTTTCATTTCATTTGCCTTAGTAAATTTTCAACCAACCTCCCTTCAGCTAGGGCGCAAATAAATCCTTGAGCTTCAAATTCTCAGCATTTAGAAAAACTTTCTAACCCACTCCTCAGGCTGGGCGCATTTGGAGGGGGGTCTTCTACTTCAACTTTCAAAAAAAGAATTTTTTTTTTTTTTAGTCTCTTCAACATGCAAGGGCGCATTTTGGAGGTGCTACTTCCATTTTGTGAAACTTAGAAAATTTTCAAGTTCCTCTTCTCTTTCCAGGCGCATATGGAGGGTGGAGCTTTCACTTTTAGCACTTAGAAAAAGTTTGTAGCTTCCTCCTTGCTAAGGGCGCATTTAAGCCCCTCTACTTTCAGTTTCACTTGCCTTAGTCAGAATTCTTGCCTTCTCAACTCCTTCTTAAAGTTAGGCGCAAATCCACCTTTGAGGTTCCAATTTCGAACACTTGGTAAAATGTTAGCCTTCAAGTTCCTAGGTGTAAATGGCACATAGAGCTTTCAATCTTTGACACGTCTAAGTTCAAGGGCGCATTTTGACCCATGGGCTCTCATTTTTCTTACTTAGGCAATTTTCAAATTTCCTTACTCCACCTTGGGCGCATTTTGAGTAGGCAACTTCAAGTTTCTAACACTTAGAAGATTTTCACCCTCATTCTCTCCTCAAGGGCGCATTTGACCCCTTGTACTTTTAATTCTCCACGCCTTAGAAACTTTATTACTTTCTCCTTGAAGTAGGGCGCATATCAATGGCTGGGCTTCAAGTTTAATGCCTTAGAAGTATTTTCAATCACTTTTCTTGACCTTAGGCGCAAATAAGAGGTCATGCTTTTAATTTGAAGGCTTAGAATATTTTCTTGAATTTACTCCCTCAAGCAAGGGCGCAAATCAATGGGTGAGCTTTCAGTTTGGATACTTAGAAGATTTCTTGGAACCTCTCCTTTACCTTGGGCGTAAATAAGGCCCTCTACTTCAAATTTTTCACACTTTGGGTGCAAATGGCAGGGGCAACTTTCAATTTCGTGACTTAGAATATTTTAAGTTCTCCCTTCAACTTGGTGGGTGCATTTTAGCCATGGAGCTTCCAATTTCGAGAACTTAGGCAAATTTCCTCATCCAACACCTTCTAGTTTAGGCGCATTTGCCATGGGGGACATCAAATTTCAACACTTAGAAGATTTTGAATCTCTTTCAAAGTGGGGCGCATTTCACCCATGGAAGTTCCAGTTTTAATGCCTTGGTAAAATTTCCCCTGTCTTTAGCCTCTTATAGCAAGTTTTGGTGCCAGACTTGAAAAGTTATCAAACTTGATGTGCTTCGTGCCCCTTTGCCAAATTTAGGGTGATTTTCTCCTGCTAACCCTAATTTGCCCTGACTTTCTATTTTTAGAAAGTTCTTCAAATTTTGAATTTCAAGCTAATTTCAAGCTCCAAAAGGTTGGATTTTGCTTTGTTTTGAATCTCGAGATGCATTTGTGCTGTTGATTCCTGATATCTGTCTGTACCTGCTATTTTTAGCAACTTGCTAAAAATAGCAATTGCTCAGAATGCCTTCAAATTTTGCGTGCCGATTGCCTGAAGTGTGGTGATCATAGCTAGATGTTGCATTTGTACAATTGTCGTGTCTTGCCCTTGAATTTAGGAAACCCTAATTTCTCTGCACCAGTCTGCTAAAAATAGTAAGTGTCCGATTTTCCATCCTCTGCAACTCCGTTTGATCTGAAATTCGCACCATAGGGTCTTCATCACTTGCTTGACCTGTACCTACTGATGCATTGCGCTGACCTGCTATTTATGGCATGTTTCTGGAGGTGGCTTACTATTTATAGCAACTGCTTGATTTTGAGACTTCCACAACTCCGTTTGACTTGAAATTCGAATGACGTGCTCCTCACCACGTGACTTGCCTGTCGACCTCGGCGCCTGCTGCTGACTTGCTATTTTTAGCCTGTTTCCAAAATGACTTACTATAAATAGTAAGTGCTCCATTTGTCTTCAAATTTTACTAGCAGATAGCTTGAAGGATGCTAATCGCGGTGGTATACACCAGTTTTCGAAAATTATGACTTTTTACCCTTCTTTTCAGGCCCTGAAGCTGAAAACCCTAATTCATCTTGCATGCATATCAGATGACCTATGTTTGTCTTTGTTTTTGTTGCATTGCGATCAGTTTGTGATTCTGAAGTGCTGGGAGGCGGCTGCCGGGATGCACCTACTAAAAATAGTAAGTTCCCAAATGAGCGACCATCTCCGTTTGCATGTCACATCACTGCGAAGCTTTCGAAAAATCCATAAAGAATATGCCGACATGCAAAGGAAACTTTGGCATGCAAACCCTAAAAATAGCCTCAGAAGGCTGAATTCTGAAAGTTGTTATCTCGCTTTGCATGCCACACCATCGTGAAGGTCTTAGAAAACCCAGAAGGAATCTCCAGACATGCACTAAAAAACTCTACATCTAAACCCTGAAATCCGCTCCGGAAGCTGAACTGCTAAAAATAGTAAGTTGTCCGTTTCAGCTCAAATTTTGCACACGAGCAGCTTGACGTGTTCTGAACACAGTGTGACTGTTAAAACTTCGAGAAATGCTGGGAGAACACCCCAAATTGCACACTTACTAAAAATAGTAAGTTGCCGGAATCTGATGAAATTCCAGTGGAAACCTGCTGGAAGCATACTAACAACAATGTTATTCTCAAATTTCAAGTTATTCACTTCATTTGACTTCAAGTTGGCTGGAAAATTCAAAACCCTAATTTTTCAGACTTGGCCAAAAGTTCAATTCAAGCTCAAAGATGGGCACATCCCCAGAAAGACAGACGGCAGAAAAGAGAGACAACAACAAAACGACCAAAAAGCAAAGCCAAAAGACCAGAATGGAGCAAAAATTAGGGGTCCCCATCTTGAATGGGGCAATGTGTGAAAAGGTCACAACAGATCCATCATGTGCACAACATAAATTTGCTTCTCAGGATTACAAATTAACCAATCAACGAACTCGTTAATCTTGGAGCAAAGGAACTCAAATGTTTCTTGATCAAACTCTATGGAGTTTTCTTCTCCTATTTCAGTTGCAACCTTTATCATCCCAATTTTATTAGCAAAGTTGGAAAACTCGAACTTAGTGCAGACTGTAATGTCCCCAATTTAGCCCTACGCTCTTCATTTGGTTTTAGCCTATTTCTGGGAACTCGTAGGCTAAGCAGAAGCTCGAATCAGGGTTTCCAAACTTCTTGGAGGGCGTTTTCGTCTTTTTGCAAAGCTTGCACTTGGAAATGTTGAACTTGGATTGCGGATTCCTTCTGGGTTTTCTGAGAGCTTCACGTTGGTGGTTTCGGTTCGACATTCTGAGCAATTACATGAATTTACTATTTTTAGTAAATTCTATTTTTGGCAGTTGACATGTTGACTCCTGATCAGTTGGCTTCATTGCTGCAGTCAGTTCAGATGGTATGGTTAATTTTGGCTTTGATGCAATTTTATGGAGATATAAGCTATTTCACATTATAATGTTATAATTTAACATTATAACACCCCTTGTCTTAGCAACATGACTTTAAGTCATTTTAATGAAGGGGACTTCGAGGGTATTGTCATGAGGAAAAATATTTAATATTTTCTAAAGGCCAAAATACCTCTCAAAGAAAAGTACGTCAAACTTCATGAAGGAGATGTTTTAATTTTAAAAGTGATTTTTAATCACTCACAAAGAGGTACGCCCAACCTTGGGAAGAAGACAAAAAACAAGTCAAAGCCAGAGGGAATCTTGAGAGGTGGTGTTTCTTCTGGATGCTTCTAGAGGGGTCTTCTCAAGCTATATATTGGTGCCTTGGGTCTTCATTTTTTTTTATCTGATGAATTTGCAAAGTTATGTTGTCGGTTTGGCTTTGGGATTGCTTCGAGGAATGTAAGCCTCCTAATTTGGCTCTTCTTCTTGCTTGAAAGACAGCAACCAGTTGAGAGGTTTAGTTGTAGTTAGTTTCCTTTCATTGTAGTTGGTTCTTCTCACATTTTGTAGTTGAGTTATTGTATTTTCTGTCAATTTTAGAGTTGTTGGTTTGTATGGCTGTAGGTTGTTTTTACTCATAACTCAAGAAACAGAAATAATATTGTTCTGGGTACTGTTCCAATCTATTTTCCTATGTAGGGCGACCATATGTGCAAGTTTCCTGAATTTTATTTGAAGTCTATGAATTATCTAAAGTAAATCGCGCTTGCTTGCAGGCAATTTCACTTTGTAAGTGCTTTGGAAGTCGTGCAAAATAAATAGGGGTCTTTGTGAGAAGTTTTTGTGATCCATCTTCATTGTCATCATCATTAGAATGTTTTGCAACTGATTTCAAGTTAAATGAGTGAGTATTGAGAGAGATATGAGCATTTAAGTGAGTTCTGGAGTTGCTGATTTCACCATTTTAACTGCAGATCTGTCATATCAGACTTAGTAAAATTATTAATAGAGCTGGGATTGTTTGTCTTAGTCATATTAATCATTCTTGAGTAGCTCTACATTTCAGCAGTTTGATTATCACTATAATCCATCATGCTTGCAGGAGATATATTATATTGTAAGGCTGTTAGTAGTACTAACCAGCCAATATTCACATTTGTAAGCTCTTTATTATATTTCCCACATTTCGTGGAAGAGACTGATCCTTGCTCAGTCTATTGTATTTACTTTTTATTTGCTCCGTCATATGATAGCGCCTATTCATCTTGGATAGGACTGCACATACTTGGCGTTGAGTTCCATTTCCAGTATTGTATTTCATGTAATTGCTCCGCCATATGGTAGCCTCATTTCCATACTAGAATTGGGTAGCACATACTTGGTGTTGAGTTTCTTTCAGCATATTAGATGATAGGGATCCTCTGACCACATGCTCGTCGTTCGCCGACGCATTTCTTGGTTAGAGTTCTTGTATTAGCATTTCCATTAAGATCCTCTGACCATATGCTCGCCATCACTTGGCGCCATTCTTGGTTAGAGTTACTTCCAGTTGCAGTTCTGATTAATGTACTGACGATCTTCTTGCCATATGACAGCCTCTCTCTTGTTGAGATTGAGTGAGCATTCTTGGCAAAGAGTTATATTGTAACTACTGGTTTGATTTATCTAACCCTAATGGGTGTGTTGCATTTCTGATTGTAATTTGAAAATTGAAAAAATTTGGCTTGGAATATTTCACAGACTTGGCAGCCCAAAATAGGACTCGGACTCGAGACTCGACACGAACTCGGAAAAAAGCTCGGCTAGGACTCAAAAGAAAGAAAAAACCCGTAGTTTTACAAAAAAGAAGAAGAAAATAATGCATTTAAAGAACATAAGAGCCTAATTTGATTATCAATTTGTCATAATTCAAGGATTACACGTCATATGATCATCAAACACTCAATAATTGAAATTTCATCATTCATACCCAGTTTCAAACTTTCAAATGTATAATAGCATCATAAGTTTATAAATGTTTACATATAATGATATGTCAAAATGAGAAAAACATTAACAACCAAATAAAATATATATCTTCCTCTTTCCCCTCCTATTGCAACTCAATTTTGTAGGCCTAGAACTAGAAGGTGCTACAATATCCAAATGATGAGGAGATTGAGGAGTGGTTTCTTGATCTTCAAAAGTTTCTTTGTCCTCTGCCATTGCATCCAATCCTGTTTCTTCTTCTTGTTCTGCTACTACTCTCTCCAATTCAGCAAGATCTTCATTAGTAAGGAAGACATCAGAATCATCATTTTGTTCATCAATAGTCTATTCACCATATGGATCAATATCATCCAAGTCGATGGACTCATGTGAAACACCCTCTACCTTTCTAGTTCGAAGGTGAAGGTTGTACAGAACAAAGACGATCATTTAGGCATTGTTGGGTCAACCTATTTCTCTTATTTGTGTGAATGTTCTCAAATAAGCTCCAATTACGTTAACACTCAGAAGCACTACATGGCTGCGACAAGACACGAATGGCTAGTTTTTGAAGATTTGGTGTGCTAGCACTGTAGTTCTCCCACCATAAATCTACAAAAACACATTTAAAAAATATAAGAATAAAGTAAAAAGTGTAAGAATCAAGTTTCTAATTTCATCTTGTAGTATTGAACAAATTGTTTTACCTGGTTGTTGTTTTTCTCTCCTTTCAATTACTTGTGAGGAAAAGAGTCTCCCCTCTGCACCCTTGTAGACCTTGAATAGATAAAAATAAAATAAAATCAAATATAGAAAATTAGTTATCAACTTATTATGTATGTAAAATGGATGTTTCTGGATAGTCGACATTGCAAATTCATAAATAAGATGTAACAAATCTCACCTCCAACTCATTAAGCACCTTGTCTCTCATCTCACGATCAGGCACCATCTTATTGATGCATGTGATAAGACCTACCATGACCTCCTCATTAGCATTAAATGTTTCAAAGAAGTAGAACTTTGGGTTCAATAAGTAGGCAAAGGCATGTATCGGCTTGTGGAGTTGGTTTATCCATCTACAATCAATGATGCACCAAATGATTTCATATTTTCTTTTGTTTCTGCCATAGTAATGTGAAATTGCGTCTTTGGCCCTATGCATGGCCTCATAAATGAAACCCATTGGCATGCCCTCTCCATCCACCATACAAAGAACCCTAACCAAAGGTTCTGTCACCTAAAAAAATGAAAACAAATGTTAAATTATTATAAAATTAACCCCTAAAAAAAACAGCAAATAGATTATCATGTATAAAGTTTATTTTTGTGTTTGTTACTTACCCCGATCAACTCTCCATTTTTTATGAGTGTGTCATAAAAAACTATGCTTACAATCCTCTCCTCTTCAAGTTGTTTGGAAAATAGGGACTCCAACAAAGCATCAAACACAAACATTTGCTTGAGACGAGCAATGGCACCAAGAATGCTTTGCAACGTGAGGAAGTGGCTGGCAAATCGTGTCACTCCCGGTCGCACAAGGTCCTTGCCATTTGTGAATTTTCTCATCAAGGAAAGCACCCAAGTATGGTTGTAGATAAAATTGGTAACATTTTTGGCATCTTCAACCACACTTTTGACCCATCCAATCTTCCCAGTGTCCAACAACAAGTCCAAACAATGTGCAACACAAGGAGACCATGAAATTGTGGGATGCCTCTCCATAAGTAGTCTACCTGTAGCTACATATGCAATTGTGTTGTCCGTGATAATTTGGACAACATTATCAACACCAACCTCCTGGATCACCCCATCTAATAAATTGCATTAAGTCTCTGCATTTTTTACTTCATTGGAGGCATCTATTGAGTTTAGGAACACCAATCCACCATTAGAGGCCACTGAAAAGTTTAGGAGAGTCCTATTCCCATAGTTTACATACTCGGAATCGGAGAGTACTCGGCAAGCCCAAAATTTTTGACTCGGAAAATACTCGGCAATGACTCGGAAAATACTCGGCAAATACTCGGCAATTTAAAAGTAGCAAAATTTCTTTAAAAAAAAAATATAATAATTATTAACTATTAATTATAATAATTTTATATATGTATTTAATAGTTTTGTTAAAGAATATAATATATAATAATAATAATAAGTAGTATAATTATTTTATTCATAATTTATTTTTTATTATATAAAAATTTAAAATATATATTATATATTAATTATGCTAATATATACTTAACTATGATGTCATAATTTTAAAACCTAAATGTGCTCATTTGTATTATATTAAAAATATAATAATTATTAACTATTAGTTAAATAATTTTATATATGTATTTAATAGTTTTGTTAAAAACTATAATATATAATATTAATAAGTGATATAGTTATATTATTTATAATTTATTTTTTATTATATAAAATATACATTATATAATAATTAAGCTAAGCTTAAATCTATAATGTTAAAACCTAAATGTGCTCGTTATTAGGATATTGGCCGTAATTTTCATTTTAATAAACATACTCTAAAGCGCTCGTCGAAAATTTCGAAACCCTACTTTCAGGCTGTAGCGGAAACCAGGTTAATACCAGCGATTAAGAGTTTGGAGGAGGAGAAACCAAGAGCGGCGACGAAAGCAGGCAATAAACAGCTCTAAAACAGACGAAATGGCGGCAAAAAACGAAGAAAAAAAATGTAGAAACGCGAGAATAAAAACGAACACAGAAAAAACGCATGAAAACCTTGAAATATCCGCGCGAAAATGAGGGCAAAAGTCGGCCATTAAAACTACTGTCGCATTTGGCGAGTAAAGGCAGAAAATAATCGTTTGGCTTAAAATCTGGCGATTAATCGTCCACTCGGAAAATACTCGGCGATTATGTAATCTATGCCTATTCCATCCATTTGTCCACTTTCTTTGCCAAATTTTTTTTTTGCTCATCAACCACAAGCCCTGTATTCTTTATGGCTTCCTCTAGCAATGGCCCACTCAAATCTTTAGCTGTTGGGGTCTTAAACCCCTTATTTGCAACTGTAAAGGCATTCACCAAACCTTCCCAATATGGGTTGCTTGCCACATTGAAAGGTAAATTATTGTAGTACCAAAAGTTTGTTGTTGCCATCCTAGCTTCATGATGTTTTTCTTTATTCCAATTGGTACCTTCAAGTGAAGATTGTGCTCCTGGAACATTGCGTGGAATAAAGATGAAGGACCCTGGCTAGCACTAGCAGTACAGAAAGAACCCTCAGGACTCTTTCCAAAAGATGAATGTGGCTGACGGATGCTTGGACTTGGGGTACCATGGGGCCTCGATGGTGTAGAAGTGGATACATTTTCACTCATCACTATTGCTAGTGCATCCTTTGTTTTTTGTCTTTCATCTTTTTTCATCTCATACTCAGCAAGAAAGGCCTTCATCTTTCTAACCATCTCAGAAGTCGAGGTAAGGCATATATCCACATTTTCCCAGGTATTTTGGCAATGTGGTATTTTAATCTGTTGATTCCTCTTGTCATCCGATTTATTGTATTCGGTACATGTGACCTCACCCTTTTTATTTTCTAGTATCCCATACTTCCATGTAGGGTCATTTCTAGTTTGCCTTGGGTTTGAAGCTGAAATTGTTGTTTCAACATGAAAAAAAAAAATCAGCAAAGGTTTGGTAAAAAATCAGGAAATAAATAATAATCAAACATTTTGCAAAAAAAAAAGAATTCAAAACCAAGCTAAAAATACTAGGAATTAGGATATTAAGGGAATTAGAAAAAAAATTGGCAGCATTTCCCCTTGTTTTTCATGATTTTTCTGATTTTCAATTGAAGAAAACAAAAAAAAGAGAAGTTAAATCACTTAATTGGCTCTAATTTGATCTCCTTCGCTCGTCTTCTCCGCTTCTTCACACATTACTTCAAGTTGCAAACCTGTTTTGGGCAAAATGGACGAGTAAAATGAAGGGAAAAAACAAAAAAAGAGGTTTTAAAACCTCAATCTTCACCTATAGGTGCCGGCATGAGTCCAAGTGTGGGACTCGGGAGTTTGAGCCCAGGACTTGTGCAAGTCCCTTGGACGGACTCGGGAGTCTAAGCCTGGGACTCTCTCGGACTCACGACTCCCGAGTCTATGCCGAGTTGACTTGGCATGGCCTGGGATTCGTGAGTCCGCCGAGTCCGCGGCGAATCCAGGCATGTTTTCCATCTTTGGTCATTAGTGCTTTCATGATACACATGTAATTTCTCTTCATGAGGGTCAATCTTATACCCATCATTCTTCCCAGTAGTGTAACCAATAACATCATCACATGGTTCAATTACTTCCATACCTGAAGCTTGGCTGGCTGCTTCTTGGATGTCACTTGAAATTAGTGACACCTCTTCCTTCATCTCGAGCTCTTCATACCCAGCAGAAAGAGTCTTCCCCACCTCCACTTCATCAATTTTTTGTTGGTACACACAATCATTAGGAACCAACAAGCAATCTTGATCTTCAACTTGCTTATAGGGTTCCTCTTGTTCTTGTTTCGTGATGTCTTGTGGCTTCAATTTTTCTTTTTGCTCTATGACTTCCTCTTCTTTAGCTGTTTTTGAATCTTCCTCTTCCTTTCTTTTCCTCATGTAGTAACTATCAAAAGATTCTATATCCTTGATAGTCTCAAGTTCACCTAAGTATGCATCAAAGATTTTGATAATCTCCTCACTCACAGGTATAGCTAGTCCCACCAATCTTACATATTCTTGGTATGTTAGCAAATCCTTACACTTTTGATATCTTTCATACCATTGCGTGATTTTGGAGACCACAATTTCATCATCCTCCTAGCTCATTTGCACAATCAAACCCATAGGCTGGTAGGATTGTGGCTCTAATACCACTGAAATATCCCAAGCAATATTTGTGCAAATTTCTGATTTTTTTGTAATGCAAAAATGATGCCCTTATTTCTGATTTTTAATTTCTGTTTAAACCCTAGAACACTGATGTAATTTTTTAAGATTTATAATGCATAGACAGTAGCACATAATGCGACCAAAAGATAGGAAAACTTATAGCAGATAATAGTAACATTAGATCACCAACATAGCATGATTAGATTCTTCAATATGAGCCAACAAATGTCTGATATAAACCTCCAGTCTGCTGCTACAAAATATGAATGCAAAGTACAAAGTAAAGTGGGCTCCAAACATGCGCCACAACATGAAGAAACCCCAATAATGCAGATGCAATTAACCCTAGCTAGGCAAAGTTAGTCTAGCTACAAATATGCAACTAAATGATGATGAAACTACTTAAAAAACCCTACCAAGGGTTGTGCTAGTTTGCTAGACTGATATTAGAACTTTGTGTTGTGACCTTTTCACACATCACCCCATTCAAGATGGGGACCCCTAATTTTTGCTCCATTCTGGTCTTTTGGCTTTGGTTTTGTCTCTCTCCCTCTCTTTCTGCTATTTGCCTTTTCGGGGACGTTCCCGCCTGTGAGCCTAAACGTGAAATTTGGCCAAGTCTGAAAATTAGGGTTTGTGCTTTCCTGGTCAACCTAGGGTCAAACGAGGTGAATAAATTGAAATCTGAGGCTAACATTGGTGTCAGTATGTTTCCAGCAGGTTTTCACTGAAATTTCATCAGATTCTGAGTACTTACTATTTTTAGTAAGTGTGCAATTACAGGCAATCCTTCAGCATTTTTGTGAATCCGACAGTCATACTGCATTCAGAACACATCAAGTTGCTCATGTGCAAAATTTAAGCTGAAACAGACAACTGGCTATTTTTAGCAGTTCAGCTTCCAGAGCAAATTTCAGGGCTTAGATGCGGAGTTTTTCGACGCATGTCTAGAGATTCCTTCTGGGTTTTCAGAAACCTTCGCGATGGTGTGACATGCAAGATGAGATGACAACTTTCAGAATTCAGTCTTTCGAGGCTATTTTTAGGGTTTTCATATCAGGGTTTTCTTTGCATGTCTGCATATTCCTTGTGGGTTTTTCGAGAGCTTCACGATGATATGACATGCAAACAGAGATAATCACTCATTCAGGAACTTGCTATTTTTAGCAAGTACATCCCGGCAGCCGCCTCCCAGCACTTCAGAATCACGAGCTGATCGCAATGCAACAGAAACGAGAACAAACGAAGACCATTTGATATGCATGCGAAACAAATTAGGGTTTCCAGCTTTAGGGCCTGAAAAGAGGGGTAAAAATTCAAAATTTTCGAAAACCGGTGTAAACCACCGCAATCAACGTCCTTCAATCTATCTGCTGGTAAAATTTGAAGACAGACGGAGCACTTACTATTTATAGTAAGTCATTTTGGAAACAGGGTAAAAATAGCAAATCAGTTGCATGCGCCAATGTTAGTAGGCAGGTCACGTGGTGAGGAGCGCCCCATTCAAATTTCAGAGCAAACAGAGTTGTGGAGATACCAGAAATGAGAAGTTACTATTTATAGTAAAACACCTCCAGAAATATGTTATTTTTAGCAAGTCAACCCGAAATGGCAGTGTCAGCAGGGTAATGGAGTCATGAGGATCTAGTGTTCAAAATTTCAAATCGATCTGAGCTTCTGAGGTGTAAGAATTAAGAGACTTACTATTTATAGTAAGGTATGGAGAAACTGGCAGGGACGAGGAAAAATGGCTGAGTGTTGATGTTCATCCACCTCACATAGCAAAATGCACCCTCAAGCACAAATGGCTGAGAAAATTTCTAAGTCAAAAACTTCATCCACCTGCCTAGGCAAAATGCGCCCACCCTCAAGGAGAAAGTTTAAAAATTCTCTAAGTGTTAAGTTTCGTCCTGCTCAAGGGGTGAAATGCGCCCTCTCACATGCAAGCAAAGTGCTAAAAAATTCTAAGTATGGGATATCCTTCACCACCCTCCAAATGCGCCCATCCTTCATCAAGGCAAGAATGCGCCCAAGAAAGTCAACAAGTCAAAGTTTTTCATCCTTCAGCATAGGCTAAATGCGCCCACCTTGAAAGCATGATGATTTGAAAATTTTCTAAGTGTAAAGTTCATCCTCCTACATGGGCAAAATGCGCCCAAATCAAGGCATGTGAGGACAAAAGCTAAGGCGTTGAAAAAAAGATTCCTCCTTCATCAAGTAAGAAATGCGCTATGTCTAGAAAAGAAAAGTCAAAAGGTCAACATCTTCATCCTTCTCCTATAGCAAAATGCGCCCAAATGAGGGCATGTCAAGACAAAACAAGGAGGGAATATTCCAAAAGGTGGCGTTGCATATTTTCATCCTCTTAGACATGTAAAATGCGCCCAACTTAGCATGTAAAAGACAAATTTAAAAATCCTCTTGAACATATGAAATGCGCCAAGCTTAGAAAAAGGTCAAAGAGGTCAAGGCGTGGGAGGTTTCATCCTTCTTGCATGGCAAAATGCGCCCAAATGGGGCCATGTGAAGACAAAACAAGGAAGTTCAAGATTCATGTTGAAGGTTTCATCTTTTAGCAAGTGTGAAATGCGCCTAGACTTGAGAATTAATATTGCCATGTGATAAAATAATATCCTAGGCGTTGGAATTTTTTTTTAATCAAAATGTTCCTCATGAAATGTGATATGCGCCTAAGGTGGGAGAGATGATGATTGCTAAGGCGTGGGAATTTAAATCCTTGGTAATAAGCTAAATGCGCCTAAGATTCAAATGGAGAGTATTGCCAAGGGATGAGTAATACATGCCTAGGCGTTGGAAATTGCCAAGTGAAAAATAAAATATGTTAAGTGTGATATGCTTTCAAGAAATATTTTCTAAGAGAAGTTGATGAATTTTCTCACCACAGGAAGGTGAATGAAGTTGAAATTTTCCCAAGGCAAAATTTTCAAAGTGGTTCAAAATTTTTCTAAGGCAAAGTATTTTCTTCCTTAGAAAATACGCCTAGACCTTGAAGGTGGTTGAATTTTCCTGAAGCCCGAATGAATTGCCAGTGATGAAGTCAGAAGATGTTGGCATAACAGGATTGATAAAATTTTTCTTCAAGTCTGAGCGACAAGAAATACTCACAGATGTGAAAAACGGGATTAAGTTTGTTAAAAGTTATTTTTTTTTTCCAAAGTGGAAAATTTAAAAAATTAAATGAACCCGTTCGTTGTATACCCATGAATTCGACAAGTTCTGAGAGAGATTTTCTTCTGGGTATTGAAGATTATCGATGAGAAATGGTTTTCTAGGTCTTCCGCAGCTTGCCAAGGATTTTGAGGTAAAGATTTTAAATGGGCACCAGGTTGATGAATTTCCTAAGGGAAATTTGAAAATTTTCTAAGGCAAAGAATAAGTGTGTTGTTGAGATAAAGTGTTGTGGCTGATGAATTTGAAGGTGATCGCCTAGATGATTTTTGATCAAATTCCTGATGAAAGGATTTTTCTCGAGCCTGAGTTAGATGAAATGTCAGAGTGAAGTATACCCAGGCAGAATACAAGATGGGTTGGAAATTTGGCTAAGGCATGGAGAATCGTGAAGAATTTGAGGATGAAGTTGGCTAAGAAAAAACGATGAACCCTTGGAAGTCAGAACATGAAAATCTTGGTGAGTAAGTTGAATTTATATTATGAAGTGTTCTGATACTCTTCTCCTTGCTTGTTTTGCAGGAGGAACGTCGAGACCAAATGATGATGACTTGAAGTGATGAAGCAAATACTCCAAGACGACATTTCAACCTCGAAGGAAGAAAGTTGCGAAAAATGGCTAAGTGTTGAGACTTGGTATAACTCAAGTAACAAAGAGGAAGTTGAAGAACAACATCAAAAAGAAGATCAAGAACAGTGTGAACGCATCTACAAACGGGAATCTTCTAGAAGGATGGTGGACATTAATGGCTCATTTATTACCCCACTCCTCTTAGTGGCGGTTTTTAGGGTGAATCTTGTTTAGGGCTGAGGTGGCACAATCTGGGCCATCTAGCCGATTGTAATCTGAGCCGTCTGTTGGACTTGGCCAACTATAAAAGGGGGAGTCCCCCTCAATTGTATCTCATTAGAAATTAGAATTAGATCAGAGTTAGGATAGCAGAGAAGGAGTAGAGAGCAATTAGGTAGTTGATAGTATATTTTAGATTGAAAAGGAAGGAAAGTCTTCCCATTGAATACTTTGTAAGAAGTTGTCATAAATGCTTTCATAATAAAAGGATTTTCATTGATGGTGATGTCTTCTTTATTATGAGTAGTTGTTGAGGCTTCTTCGTCCTTCCAATTCACGTAGCATCTTGAAGTAGCTTAAAGTAAAGTAGATTTCATTTCATGCAAGTAATTAGTAATTGTGGAATGTGGTGCTCGATTTGAACAAAGACTTTGTTCGTCCATACCACTAGCAGGCTCGCTGAAGGTGGGTTCGCCTTGTGTGGTCAACTGGAACTTTGTGAAACTTAACTTCGATTATGGTTTATATGTTGGCATGCGTCGTTGTGGTGGTGTCTTCATGTTGGATCGTGATCTGAACATCTTGAGTCACTCCTCTGAAGATTGCACCAGTTCTGCGGACGCTGTCCGAAGTGAGGCAAAACGGAGCTTGGTTGAAGCTTGTGAGAATTGATCGCCATGTCCCACGCCTTAGAGTAGATTAGAACTTCTTAGGCCCTACACTCTTTTAAATTCAGTTCATTTCTGGTTAGAATTAGGAAACTTGTGCTCACTTGCCAAATCATTCGAATTACACGAAATCCCTTAATCCACTGTCTGTTGTCAGCTGTCGAACAATTGTGTAAGTCCCCTTGAAATACCAGCAAAACACATCGAGCCAACTGAGGGTATTCTATTGCATGAAGGAACCTTGGAGTTAAATGTATGATCTATCTCGCAATCATAGCATGCAGGAAACTTTGTTCAAGAGAGGATAGAGTAGCCGTTGGCGACTTTATTCTGTGTTGGTGCGGTCGCAAAAACCACGTCAACACTTTGCCACCCTAGAAATCTGAATTAGACAAGAAAACCCGGGGACGCGCCCCCCCCCCACCCCCCCAAAAAAAAACCCCCATCCCTGTCCTTGGGACGTCCCGGGTACCGGGGGACGGCATGGGGACGGTAGGGGACCATCCCCCTTTTCTGAAAATTTCTAGGAAACGTCCCCGGAACGGGGGGACGCCGTTGACCCGATGGGGGACGGCTTACCGGTCCCAGGGACGGCAGGGGGAAGGCTAAGTCCTCCCCTGACTGTCCCGGGGACGGGACGGCCGGCCGTCCCCCGCATTTTGCAAGCTTTTAACGTGCAAAAAAAACATAAAATAAAAAAAGAATGCCCTTGCCTACGTGGCATGTGTGGGCCCAATTGATTTTGACTCCATTATGAAGAGAAAAGGGCCTCTCTAACCTCATTTTATGCATTTTTTTTGTTTGAGCAGCCAAGGGTTTGAGAGCAAAAGAAGTTGCAGCCATTGAAGGAGAAGGAGCAGCAGTTTGAAGGAGGAGAGGAGGTTGAAATAGTGTTGTTGGGAGTGCAAATCCCCCAAAGAGGTATGCATTTCCTTTCTCTCTTTTTTTTTTCATTTTTTTGCAAAATGTGAAGCATACATTGTCTGATTGGTGGGGATTGTAGTAGAACTAGAGCTCAAAGAAACCCTACCCAAAGCCCTCCTTCATCAACCAATACCAAAACCATGTAAGACTATGCAAGACACCCATTAGACAAAAAAAAAAACCATTCCTTCAATATGTGACAGCCGTGGGTGAAAGACAAAAAAATTCAAGGGGGAGCAGGGTTTGGTTTTGCCATGTTTGTGAAAAGGAGTTTAAGGGCAGCTACACAAGAGTTAGGTCTCATTTTTTGGGTGAGATGGGCCATGGAGTTAGAGTGTCTCCTACATTGAAAGGCGAGCTATTTTTAGAGTGCCAAAAAATTCAAATGGAGTGTGATGGTGGGTTCAAGGTGGGTCTCCTTCTTTCCCAAGTTCACAATCATCCATGCGTACTCCTAGTCCTTCCACGGTTGGTAATAGTGGAGTTGTCTTAAGAGGAAAGAGGAAGGTGATTGGTAGTGATAAGGCAGCCTCATTTGAGTCCATGTTTCAAAACCAAGCACAAGAAACCACTGAATCCTCCATTGCCAAACTCTTTTTTGCCCATGCCATTCCATTTCATGTAGCCTGTTCCTCTTATTTCAAACAAATGGTGAAAGACATAGCCACTATTGGTCCTTCATTCGTACCCCCTGAAGATCATAAGCTACGCACCACCCTCCTAGACAAAGAGTACTCCAAAGTTAATGTTTTAATGGAGGAGATGAGGCAAACGTGGATGAGGACGGGGTGCTCTATAGTGATGGATGGGTGGACTGATTGTAGACGTTGGCCACTCATCAATGTCATAGTCACATGCCCTGCTGGTTCTTATTTTCTTAGAGCCGTAGATTGTTCGGGGAGACATAAGGATGCAGACTTCCAGTCTTCCATTTTGAGAGATGTCATAGAGGAAGTTGGGGCTGCAAATGTGGTGTAGGTGATCACCGATTTAGCACGTGTGTGCCAATCGGCTGGGTTGATGGTGGAGGGTTCTTACAGGCACATATTTTGGACCCCATGTTGTGTTCATGCATTGAAAGACATAGGGAAGTTGGATTGGGTGAAGAAAACGGTGGTAGAAGCTAGAGATATTCAGATGTTCATTTGCAATCACCACACCTCACTTGCTCTCTTTAGATCATTTTCAAAGGAGTTTCTCAAACCTGTTGAGACAAGGTATGCCATTTACTTCATTTTGTTTCACTTTCAATTTGTATTCATAATCTAATTTTGTTTTAAATTTTTATTTTTTAATGAATCATTGAATCAATGAATGTAGATATGCCACATAATTCATCTTGTTAGAGAGGATGCTTGAGGTGCATGAGCCTCTACAACTGATGATGGTCAATGCAGAGTGGACTAGATGGCCTAATGCAAGTTCTACTCAAGGAAAGACCATCAAACAAAAGATCCTCGATGACGATTGGTGGGCCAATGTGAGGTAAGTCATATTAGATGGCTGATTTTCATATTAAATTTCTGATTTTAATATTTTAATTTTATTGTCCAATGTTCCAACTTTTAAAGTTTCTAACATGTCAATTAACTTGTCAACTAATTATTTTGAACTTTTTGTTTGCATTTTGCAAATATATTTGCTCCTTCATCTTGCCTATTGTAGATGTCATCAGATATGCTAATACAGACTCTCCTAGTCTTGGAGAGATATATGAGACATTTGACAATGTGCTTGGGAAGATCAAGCAAGTTATTTCGGCAAAGGACCCCACTTTGGATTTATATGAGCAACACATTAGGCCCATTGTGACACGGAGGTGGAATACAATGAACACCCCACTTCATATGGCTGCCTTTGCTCTAAATCCAAATGGTATGCACCAAGGGATGGTAGGGTGCCTCCATGTGATGATGCTGAGGTTTTAGAGGGGTTCACACGGACCATTGAAAAGATTTATCCAGCAAAGCAGGCTTCACTACTTCGGTCACAATTCCTAAACTTTGCAAATCTTAATGGCCCAAACTTGAGTAAACCACAAGCGAGGTTGGATAGAGCTATATTAGCTCAATCGAACCCTATTGGATGGTGGACCTATCATGGGAGGGATACACCGCAGTTGAAGACACTTGCTATTCACCTTCTTGCACAGGTTGCTAGTTCCTCTGCTACAGAGAGGAAATGGTCCACGTATAGCTTTATCCACTCCCTCAAGAGGAATAGACTTACCTTTAGACGAGTGGAGAAGCTAGTGGTCGTTCATAGTGCTTTTCAGCTTTAGGATCGGCAGACTCCAGCTCGTGGCCCAGGTAGATGAGGAGGAGACAGCTGAGGGTTTGGTTGGGGTTATGTTGGATGAGGAGGAGCATCACAAAGGCAGTGACTCAGAGGATGACTCTGATTTTGATGCGGTTATGAGAGATGATTAGGGGCAGCAGTGCTCTTTGTTTATTTTGTATTCATTATTGACATACGATATTGTATTTTGATTTTCATAGCAAACTTTAAAACTATATGGCAGCAATGTTGCCTTTGGGCATTTTGATATAAGTTTATAATTCATAACTTTGAGGTTGTTTCATGATTCGTGTATGTTAATTTTGAATGCGTATTGAGTATTGACATAATGTTGAACACAAATGTTATATGTTAATGTTCTATAATGTGTATTATGCATGCCTTATCCATGTTATCATATGAATATTTAAAATTTCGCTATATTTTTATATAGTTGTCCCTTGTTGTCCCTAATTTTAGCCTCAAAAATTGGAAACTTGGGGACTTGTCTCGCCGTCCCCTGCCGTCCCCGTCCTGGAAACTTGGGTTAACTTTGGAATTAGAGCCTCCAACTTGCACAACTTGCCCTTTAAATCAAAAATCTAAATGTTGATGCAAAACTGACATGAACTAGCAATTGTCTCCATTGAAGCACATAGGAACCTCCGTCATGAAGGTCACCCTTGAAGAAGCTAGGGTTTCATCCAACTTCTCCTTAATGCAATAGGGTTTTTGTCCTATGACATATGCTGCTCAAAAGTGCAGACCAAAGTAGAAGAACAATTTCGAATATGATGATGAAATGCTCCACAGGATCTTATATTTATACATGTTTCCCTCCTCTATGTTGGCCGACCTAGACAAAATTGCTATTAATTTCTTTTTTTCTTTTTCTTCTCAAGGCCGACCCCTTAAGTATCATAGGCACCCCACTAATTCCAGCCGAACAAGACTTAATTTTTATTGCCTTCAAGAGGGTTGAGTCACCACTTGCTTCCTCTTTGACCGACCTAGGAAAGGGGATTAAAAGAGGGGAAATTACAAAAGGGCATATGCCAAGACAACTAATTAGATGTTGTTTAATTTAAAACTAAGTAGCCGTATCGCTCCCCTGAAGGCAATGTTTTTGGAAACGAAACGATTCGGAAATGAAATCCGAATTGAATTGTCCAAGAATCGTTTTTGGCCCTGTGGGTTCGATATGACCTAGCAAAAATGTATCTAGGCATTTCAGCTAGTGACTTGGTGACTTCGTCGTATTTTTTACTTGCGTTTGACTTTTTTTTTTTTCTAATTTCACGGAAATTAGGGTGACGGTAACAGATTTTGTGTGTTTCGTTTGGCGTGTTGTTTCATTTTTTGTGGCCAAAAGGACAAGGAAGAGGCGAAAAACCCTGCAAGATAAAAAACACGGCGACCAGAACACGACCAGAAGAACACACGACTAGAAAGAAAACAACATCGGACTAGGGCAAACCTCGACGCCAGGGCAGATCTTTGCGCGACTCTGCAAAAGCGAGGCCAGGGCAGGAAAGCTAGAAGGCGCGCAAGTGTTTTTTTTTTTTATTGTTTTTTTTCATCTTTTTTTAAAAACGAAAACCCTTGGCTTTTATTTTTATTTTTTAGTTTAAATTTTTTTTTTTTAATGATTTAAAATTTAAAGTTAAAATTATCTATTAAGTTATTAAATATTATCAAATATCAAATACTGTAGTAGATAATAATTAACTATTATAGTATTTGATATTTGATATTTATTATTTATTATTTAAAATTTGTTGTATAATATTATTATTAAATTACACTATACTATATTATATATAAATTTATAATATACATTTCTCATTAATTTAAATAATTTATTAAATAAAAAATATATTATATATTTAATAATTTAAATTATTAATATAATTATAACTTATATAATTAAATTATTAATAAATAATAATATATAATTTTTAAACTATAATACTAATATATTATAATTATATAATTTTAAAAAATTATAATTTACTGTTTAGATTTAAATATAACTTAAATAATATATATTTTATTATATTTTTGTACGGACATACCCGATTCTGTACCCAAGCCCCCAAAAATTTTGCCATACCCACGTACCCATACCCATGCCCGTACCCGATTCAGCAACTTAGATTTAAAACCATCTAAAGTTAAAACTTGAGGATATTCAAAACTTCTCTTGTGAAATTTAGGTCTGCTATTTGGATTTGTTGTTCTGCTGGTTCATCTTTAGTATCTATAGTTGGTCCTGCTAATTTAGTTCCATGGCTTATCTTTTTCTTGGGATGAATTAGATCCACATATATTACTTGAAGGAAATAGATAAATCCTATCCTCCAAAAATATGGGCAGATTGGGATCACACCCCAAAGTCATGCTAACTGGGCAGAACTCAGGAAACAAAGTAACATGCAGCCACCAAAAGGAAACAACTGCAATAATGAAACACTGACCCAAAAAGGAAACAACCATTCAGAAAATCATATAATCATAAAGTCGCCGTGAAAAAAATTCACATAATCATAAAGTCGTAGTGAAAGAAAAGCTAAGCAGCGAAAGCTAGAAAGCCCACACGGCAGGGGGGGTCCTCATCATCTGGATTGCCCCACCGTCCACTAGGCAATCTTTTCCATCAACTTTTGGTTTTAAGAATATTTAAAATTTTGTTTAATCTGTTTGAAATTTGCCTCACCTCTCCTTACATGTGGCAGGGAGAAAAAGATGATAAGATAATAGCTGTATGCGCTGATGATCCTGAGTACCGTCATTACAAGGACATTAATGAGCTTCCTCCACACCGTCTTGCAGAAATTCGGCGTTTCTTTGAAGATTGTATCCTTTTTAATTTTATTTGAATGGGGCTTGCTCATAAGATCTTACTAGGATAGTATTATGTTGCTTAGGGTCACTGTTATAAATGTTTGACCACATTCTCTTGCTCTATCTTTGTTTAGACCATAGAAAAATTTGGGATTTTTAATAATATAATTACAGACAAGAAAAATGAAAACAAGGAAGTTGCAGTGGATGAATTTCTCCCTCCATGCAATGCAGAGGAAGCAATCCAGCACTCAATGTGAGTAGAGAATATTGTGTGTGAAAATGCTAACTAAGCATAAGAAATTAGGGTGCTTATGTCTTTTATGACTTGATATTTTTAATACAGGGACTTGTATGCCACATACACTATAGACAGTTTGCGACATTGAAGATCCCATGTGACTTTTGCACTCAGAGGAGGAAGAATTCTCAGCAATTCAAGTTTAGTGTCAAATGGAAGGTAGTTGATTTTGATGTTCAAACTGGGCTGTATAAGTCCAAGTTTTTGTCAGATATGTGGGCCTAGTTGTTAATGTTCGTACCTCTTTTTGTTTGTTGCTGAAGGCTTATAATCCTACATTTGTGCAGGATAAACATTCAGTCAATATAATTGACTGTTGTGCACTATTGCAATTCCTAACATCCTAAATATTTGCCAAAATAACTAAAAAGTCTATTTATGTAACTATAGTGTTAGCGATATCTGGGGAAAGTTGGTTAAAAGAATGCCACAATGTTAGGTGCTTGCGGAATATCCTAAAACTGATGAGTTTTATCTATTTTCTTTACTTGAAGTTTTATCTAGGCTTGGAACATTTCTCATGTCCTTGGTTGGATTTGTATATGTAACAGAAAAAATTATTATCATAAAATTTCTTGTAGGTTCACAAAAAATACTAAAGATGACAGCCCAGGGAATCAAACATCTTGAAATAGTAGAAAATGAGAATTACAGAACAATTTCCATTCATAAAATTAATGTATTTATGAATGTGGATATGTCAAAAACTCAATTCAAGAACCCTGCGAGTTTGATGGCCAAGATCAGAAGTAAATATATCAAAAATAGATGGCATATTATGGATGTGATCTTCAATACTAAATTGTATGTCTAATAATAGAGCATTGTTTTTTTAAATTTTGTTGAAGTACTGCATTCATATTAGAATATTGAGATATCTATATAACACAAAATTGTCCAGTCAGACATTAGGATTATTCTCCCTTGGATTTCTAGATGACCTGTTGGCTTACATGCCCAATACTTCTTGAGACTAAACAAACAAATTGAAATATATTAGGACAACACTTTCAATTAATCTGTAGAACTTCCTTATAACAAGCAGATGTAGATCTAGGAGGAGTGAATGTTAACGTTGAGACGGGCGATTCTGTGTGTATGTTCCAAGATGTTTGGCTTTGAATTCTTCATTTGTGTTGGCTATGAACACGGTCAATACAGGTTTCCATGCACTTTTTCATTGGAAACGCTTAGGTCTAGAGATTGGAAGACCTAGGAAAGGGTTAAAAATAGGTTTGCCTTGCCAAAACTCCTTGATCTAGAAGGGCTGAATTTTGACATTGAGATAGGTGATTCTTTGTGGTCCTTAAAAAATGTTTGGTTTTGGATTCTCTGTAAAGGTTTGCTATGGTCATAGTACATATAAATTTCATTGCCATGTCTTGCTGGTAATGTTATGTTTTGAGATTTAACTCCTTGGAGAAGGGTTAAAAACAGTTTTGCCTTTGCCAAATTTATAGTAATCCAGTTGTTTATGTTTCTAAGAAGGCAAAATGATTTCTGTTTGTCAACCTCGAGTGTTCATGTCATTTGTAAAAACATGCCAACATCTTATGCATAGTCACATCCAAATGTTATATGTTTAGTTCAAAGATGATCTCTTCTCAGTTATACAAGTGGTTTAAGTCTTAAATAATTGCCCTCTCCTCTTCATAATTTTATTTACTAAAAAGAGTTAATTAATGATTCATACCTACTGCATATGAGTATAGATGAATTTTTCATAGGCCTCTATGTATTTATAAATGCATTGGTTAACATTCTGAGCCCAACGATGATTAATGACTTAAACAAAAAATGATAGGAAAAAGTGGCTACAAACTTTGGCTTCCAAGACAAATTTTGTAGAGTCAAGCCTCTTAAATTTCTTTCATCATTCTTCAAAGCTCATTCTAGCCCTTTGCCTTTGCTTAAAACAGTTTGTTGTTGTTGTTTTCTACTTGTGTTTTGAAAAACTACTGATTTGTTATAGGTGATGGTTACGAAATTGCCGTAGAAAACTATCATGATGATCTTGTAATCACTGCCACCTCGGGGTGATAGCAAGAGTTATGATGTAATGAGCCTTGCTCAAACTGACCACAATTTGCCCCAATTTGCAGCCTTGCAATTTCGTCAAACACTTTGTATGCAATGTGTGGAGTGGCCGATATGTTGTTTTCAAATTTGTGTTTAATGCTGGAAGGAATGCTAATTGATTTTGAAAGCTTAAATAAAACTTCTACCACCACTATGCAAGCATTTAGATGAGTTACAATGCTTCTATGCAATTTAGAATGCATTCCAAATGAAGAACTAATGTATAAAGTACATCTACAGCCTATTGGCATTATGTCAAACAATTGACATACATCCTCAGATTAACATTCAATGCTCAAAAACAACAAGTGATAACTTCCAACTATTGATATAGTATTGAAAATGCAATCTTCTAACAATGATGTCAATGCAAATGCCAAGACTCTTGGCTTACAACTCATATAAACAGATTTGATACAAAATGTTCACCTACAACATCTACCGTGAAATGCATCTAAATGATCATTAAGCTTGTATAAATCAAAAGGAACCTGGAACATGAAGTTGTCTTGACGCTGTGATGAAGAAGCAAGCCATATCTTGCATGGTGAAGACCTCTTGATGCCAAATTGAACCTCAAACCCAGCCACCCCTATTCTAGTATGAAATAATTTTTATAAAATAATTCTTAGCTTCAATGTCCTCCAAAATGCTTTTATATTCATCTCCAAACCCTCCTATGAAGTGCGCCCAAGGTAGGAAGGGAAATCGAAACAAGATGAGGGAGTAACAAACAAAATTGTTGTCTCCACAAGCATCCCTAATGTGATTGAGTTTTATCTTTAGAATCTAAAAATAATATCAGACCTTCTCCTTTCAATATTTGATGCCAAGGAAGAATGCAATGCTTCTCCAAAATTGTGCCTAGGCTGAGAATGCTTTGAACGATGCACCAAGTTACTGCAGCGGATCACTGTAGCAAACACTGTACCGTCTACTGTAGCGCGACACTATTCACGTGTACTGTAGCAACCAACACTAAATCTGATCTGCAAGTAATAACCTTCAAAACCTTTTTTTTCAAAAAGTACAATAATACATCAGCTATTGTACTCAGATGTTTTCCACAATGAAGCACAAATAGAAAGTCTGAAGTAACTTTCTCCCAACTGCAATAATTCAAGTGATATTTCACACCCTCAAAATTGTTATCAATAGGAAGTTTTCTTTTCTATGACAATGAAGTAATCTGCAGAAACCCTAGGATCCACAAGATGAAATGACCAACATCAACAAAAACATCAACATCAAATCTGGATGATGAGAATGAAGCCCATGATGTCTATTTATACTTTTTCCTCAAGAGGTTGGCCTCCTTCTAGAACTTTCCCAAGTCACCTTCTAGAAGGAATATTATAATATTATTTTATTTTATTATTTGCATTTGCACTTTATAATAAAATAATTATTCATAACATAAAGTGCAAACATAACATTACTTTATAACATGAGGTTTCTAAAAATAGAAACATATCAAGAAATCATTAGAACACCTCCATATGTAGACTAAATCATGAAATGAGCCAACCAATCAACTGGGTATCTGCCAAACAATCCTCTTATCAAGCCCCATTAGCCTATGAGGATCATGAATAGGCTAATTCCTCAAAACTCCATCACTCATGAAAAAGGGGACATTACAGTCCACCCTTCCTGAAATTGCTTGTCCCTAAGCAATCTCTGCAACAAGTACAACTCTTCTCCACCTGGATCCCAAGTGAAAATTTGTGTAATGTCCTAAACATCACCAAACAACTCTTGTAGCACAAGCACATCCTGCTGAATCAACTCAACCCCAAAACTGTGATGATAAATCTGATGCGCCCATACTGTTGGAAAACCACCACCTATTGCTTCCCGTTGTGCCACTCTAATACCTCCCATCTCCAAAATGCAGCAAGTCACCAAGTCCTGAATCAAATGATAATCATCATGAGAGAACAAAGTAGAAGACCTGCAAAACTCGGAATCATCATCCGAGGTCGGAAACAAATCATATCCAAGCCGATTTGAACACTCCTTATTCCACCCACCTCTCTATGTCATCAAAGTCATCATCAAATCTTGAACATGTGGGCTGAAATCAAACTGATGAGCATACCTCAAGATGCAATTGAGGTGAAACTCTCCTGACTGAGCTAATGGAATACCCGAATGATCAAGTGTATTCCATCCATTATTGCCATCCTTAGAAGAAGGCTCACAACTCATAATAGGATGAGTTTGTTGTGCAACAACATCACCATGAATGCCATCTACAGTCTCGCCCTCATCATGGATGCTATCTATTGCCTAGCAAGGTGTTGAATCAATATCAAAACCCAACGTGCAAGTCCTAGAAGGAATCATCTCCTTTTGATTCAACTGGCCAATGTTAGCCTCTAGAGTACCAAAGAAGATACTAGTACTCAGAACTCCACTAGCACCCGAATCCGCCGCCGACACTGATGTGTCTACACCACCACCTAACACTGCATCTGTGTCCTGAGTGTGAACACTAGGTGAACTCATACTACCATCATCTACAAGTGTCCTAGCTACCCGGAAGGAATGCTCTGAATCCTGAAGTGCTAACTGAGTGCTCACCAAAGAATCCCTAGTGACCATAAACTCCAGAGAAAGCATATCAACTTCTTCCTCTTTCCTCATCAAGGCATTTGAATAGATCCCAACAAGGTTAAGAAGGTGGTCACAGTCTGAAAGAAGGTGTAAATAACTTGATTTCATCCCTCCCATGCCTTCTTTGATCTCCTGCAAGCTATCATGAGAAGACTCTGCCACAACTCTCTTTTGTCTTCTCTCAAGTTGAACCACCCAAAGGTGATTTTCAATCATCTTATGCATCCTGTCATGATGAGATAGAGCTGCCACAATCCCATCCTCATTCACCTTTAGCCGGTTCCTCAAATTGTGTAGACCATACAGAGTATCCCTAGATTCAACCTTGCGTGGAGAAGCCTCTAATTGTGCCTGATATTCTTTTTCTGCAAAGTCCTGAATGCTCTCATGTCGATTTGCAAGTAGGTTAGCACCAATTCCATCTATCAAATCAGCAGAGTCTTGAATAGGTGTCTAAAAATGGGAGGACTCATGCTGCTTCTTGTCCTCATCATCATCTTGCTCAATTGAAACATCAGATGATTGCATGCTATCCTCTTGAAAAGAAGATAAAACCATAGGCGACGTATCATTATCCTTACATTGTTCAACCAAACTTCTTAACAACTCATGTGCCATGGGTGACACATCTTGCTCACCTTTCCAAACAGCCCATAGGTCATTTGTCACGAGCTTAGAAATAGCATCATCCTCATACAAAACTGAAGACATGATGGACTGCATTGAAGTGAGCACGCTACTAAGATGAACCTCATCGATAACATTCCAAAAAATATGAAACATCTTGCGAATGTCATCAACACAATCCATGGATAACATAATGTTTTCAAATCTGAACTTTGCAAATACTTCAAGTAGTTTTACCCTCTTGGAAAAATAAGAGTTTTTGATGTCATCCAAACCTTTGAAACTTGCCACCATGATCTGAAGTACCTCTTTCATAATATGGCTGTCGTAAGGATCAATAGGAGCTGTTATCCTCATAATTTCACTAATGCAAGAGATGGCTACAAATCTTATCACCTCATCATGATGTCTCATAAGTTGTGGCTTAACCAAGCAATGCACTGCTGGAGACAAAGCTAGTTCCATAACATTAGAAAGTGACTGATCAACTATGCATAAACAAGTCTCTAACTCCTCCAAAGTGCTTAGAAGAACCTCCTTTTGTTGACATAGATGTTCTAATTTTTTCCCTTTGTTGTAAATTCTTTCTTCCAAATCCCTTTCACCTGTTAAAGCCATGCTGGTAGCTGAAACTTGATCTTGAAATAACCCAATCAGGCTAGCAGGAAACCGCTCTGATACCATTGTAATGAGCCTTGCTCAAACTGACCACAATTTGCCCCAATTTGCAGCCTTGCAATTTCGTCAAACACTTTGTATGCAATGTGTGGAGTAGCTGATATGTTGTTTTCAAATTTGTGCTTAATGCTGGAAGGAATGCTAATTGATTTTGAAAGCTTAAATAAATCTTCTACCACTACTATGCAAGCATTTAGATGAGTTACAATGCTTCTATGCAATTTAGAATGCATTCCAAATGAAGAACTAATGTATAAAGTACATCTACAACGTATTGGCATTATGTCACACAGTTGACATACATCCTCAGATTAACATTCAATGCTCAAAAACAACAAGTGATAACTTCCAACTATTGTTATAGTATTGAGAATGCAATCTTCTAACAATGATGTCAATGCAAATGCCAAGACTCTTGGCTTACAACTCATATAAACAGATCTGATACAAAATGTTCACCTACAACATCTACCATGAAATGCATCTAAATGATCATTAAGCTTGTATAAATCAAAAGGAACCCGGAACATGAAGTCGTCTTGAAGCTGTGATGAAGAAGCAAGCCATATCTTGCATGGTGAAGACCTCTTGATGCCAAATTGAACCTCAGACCCAACCACCCCTATTTTAGTATGAAATAATTTTTATAAAATAATTCTCAGCTTCAATGTCCTCCAAAATGCTTTTATATTCATCTCCAAACCCTCCTATGAAGTGCGCCCAAGGTAGGAAGGGAAATTGAACCAAGATGAGGGAGTAACAAACAAAATTGTTGTCTCCACAAGCATCCCTAATGTGATTGAGTTTTATCTTCAGAATCTGAAAATAATATCAGACCTTCTCCTTTCAATATTTGATGCCAAGGAAGAATGCAATGCTTCTCCAAAATTGTGCCTAGGCTAAGAATGCTTTGAATGATGCACCAAGTTACTGTAGCATATCATTGTAGCAAACACTGTAGCATCTACTGTAGTGCGACACTATTCACGTGTACTGTAGCAGCCAACACTAAATCTGATCTGCAAGTAATAACCTTCAAAACCTTTTTTTTTTCAAAAAGTACAATAATACATCAACTATTGTACTCAGATGTTTTCCACAATGAAGCACAAATAGAAAGTCTAATGTAACTTTCTCCCAACTGCAATAATTCAAGTGATATTTCACACCCTCAAAATTGCTATTAATGGAAAGTTTTCGTTTCCTATGACAATGAAGTAATTTGCAGAAACCCTAGGCTCCACAAGATGAAATGACCAACATCAATAACAACATCAAATCTGGATGATGAGAATGAAGCCCATGATGTCTATTTATACTTTTTCCTCAAGAGGTTGGCCTCCTTCTAGAATTTTCCCAAGTCACCTTCTAGAAGAAATATTATAATATTATTTTATTTTATTATTTACATTTGCACTTTATAATAAAATAATTATTCATAACATAAAGTGCAAACATAACATTACTTTATAACATGAGGTTTCTAAAAATAGAAACATATCAAGAAATCATTAGAACACCTCCATATGTAGATTGAATCACGGAATGAGCCAACCAATCAACTGGGTATCTGCCAAACAATCCTTTTATCAAGCCCCATTAGCCTACGAGGATCATGAATAGGCTAATTCCTCAAAACTCCATCGCTCATGAAAAAGGGGACATTACATATGCTTATTTGAATTTTTTACCACCTGAAAGATTTTAGGGTGCTTATAGATGAGAAAGGTGCTACAAAGATGTGAGTTCATGAGGGAAGTGAAAATGAGAAAACTAGGTTTGGTGCTCGAATTTGAAAAATAATCGATTTTCGATACACTGTTGATTTCAAAATCATCCTGGATTTTACCCCCTCATGAGCACACCTCTTCACAACACCTTTCTCATATATAAACATATGGCTTGCAAAAATGTCAGAAAATTTAGGCAAGCACAATTGTCACTTTCGTGCCCTGGTCAGCTAGAATCAGTTCCTATTTCTGCCATTTTCAATCACTTTTCATCGATTCCTAATAGATTTTTCAGATCTTTGTGATAATTTTGCTAATTGCACCACAAATTAGAGGAAAAGACATTTGAAATTGAAAACGAAACTTAATTTCTTTGCTCTTCACTTGAAGCACGCTACTGAAGGTCATGATTTTAATTTTGTTTGTCATTTCAGTATAATAAGGAATTAGTTTAGATATTAGTCATCAAGTTAGTATTAACTAGAGTAGGCGTAAAATATTAGGCTCCTTAAATTGCAGTTAGCCCATGTTCATTACTTTTCTTATAAATATTTACAATATTAATGTTTAGATTTTCCTTCCATTCACAATATATCAAATTTCTTTGTCATAAAGAAATAAAGAACTACTGAGCAACATTTTATTATTATCAAAACTAGCAACATATCAATTTTTCTTGTCAAAACAGTAATTAAGCAAAGCATATCGAATCCAGAAATCTGAGTAAATAAACAATATGGATTGTGGAAATTTGATATCATTAATAAAATAGTATGTTCAATCTTAGATCACAAGGAAAAATAGATTAAGCTCATTGTAGAGGATATTCTTGATATTTACATGGCTATTTTTTAAATATTCTATATGGTACCTTTTTCATTCAAACTACACAAAAGGATTTTATTGGACATAAATTGTCAAATGTGGATTTTTATTTTTTTTAAATCTTTTGTTTGTGATTAAACAAAGTCATCATAATACAAATTTTGCACAAATATAGCCCTTTGCATTGAACTTTCCAAAAAAAATAAAAATTAATATATTTTATTTATTATTATATTTATTTGTATTTTCTAATCAACATAAATTCATTTCAAAAACTAAAGAACTCTATATAACATGTGGAAAAATTATAAACATTGTGTTTTTAAAGACAATATTTTTCTATTGATGTTTTTTTGTTTTCAATTTTTTAAGAATATATATAAAAATAGTTGTGTTATGAGAAATTGTGTTATAAATATTCTCATTTTAAAAAAATATAAATAATATATAAAACAAAAAGTTAAAAAATGTATGAATGCTAATAATTATGTTTATCAAATTATGTTTTTTATTCTATCTCAAGTTATGCAAATGTAACTTATTTAAAAATAGTTGAAATTATAAGAAACACTTTATAAACTAATATTAAAAAGTGAAATTATTTATTGATTTTAAAAATAGAAATGATCTAATATAAAAAATAAGAAATAAATTTAACATAGAAATCTCACAAATTATTAGTTACATTGGCTTGAAATTCTTAACAATTTGTCTACGACAACTGAGAGATGAAAAAATGCTGATTTTTGTGATCTACTTAGGCCAAAAATGTGTGACATTATTGTCTTATAGTGTTGGGGTTTTCCCCTACTTAATACCTTTAATCAATTTTTTAAAACTTCTTGCACAACAACCTCCAAGGTGTTTTAGGTCTTAGGATAGTAAATACAAACTTCTATAATAATCAAAATAACAATAGGGCCATCTCTCTTTCTTCAAACTTTACTAGGTTTAGAAGGGCATTCCCTTTTAAATCCCAAAAACAATATTCAATTCATAGTGCTAAATGTTAGTCAATTTATCATCAATTCTTCTAAAACTATCTACCAAATGAGCTAAGCCATTTAGACACAATCACAAACTAATTTGATAGTCACTGGTCTATATTGTGTTAGCCATTAGTAAGATAATGAGTGGATTTCCAAATCTAGAAATATAGATCCACAAGTTTATGAGCAGAAGGTGAAAAATATAGAGTAGAATACAACCACCTTTTCCACCATTATGTGGATTGTGAAGAATAATTTAAATAAGTTACTCTCATCATGATTTTTGTTTATAAAGTAGAGTAGGTGGTTTGAAAACACTTAGGTCAATGTCTATTCTTATGCATAGAGTCAAATATCGAACATAAGAACAGCAAACCATTCACATTCCCAACATGTTTTGAATAGCCTAATTAACTAGGTCTTGTCCACATCCTTTAGCTATTTGACATTATTCCACTCAAAAGATTTAGATTCTATTTAGTAAGTAATAGCCGCTTAGTTTGGATTGCAGTCAATCAACAATATTGAGTAATTGAAATCTATGATAGTTGTGCAAACTCTATGAAATTGTCCTTCAAAATGCTATATACTAATTTTAGATTGAGGTAACAACCAGTTTGTTCGGTCCAATTTGGCACAGAAATCAAAACACAGAACTCACAAATTCAAGCTTCAAGCACTGGCAAACAGTTTGCAAGAAATAACAAATGCCCATTCCTCATTCAAGTAAGAGACCTCAAAGTTCATAACACCAGCGACAACAAACATTTGCAATTTCATGCATCAATTAAAGAAACGGGAATGAGAACAACCACAATCGATTCTTCACTGTTAATAACAGAAATTACAAAGTTTCTCGACTCCAATGATGGGGATAGAGTTCACTCTGTTCTCCTGCACAGAACAGTTCGACCTCCAACACAAAATCGGCCACAACCCCAAACACATCCTTCGCTGTCTCCCCCTCATTCACAGTCGAGCAACCTCTTTCAAGAGCCATTTCTTTCCTCTACTCGATGCCTCTTTTTATCTAACTACCATCCGCCCCTATGCCATCTCCCTGCAAAACCAACTTAGAGAGCGTGCTGCCACATAAGCAAGGCAACTTAAAACTTATTGCCACATAAGCGTTTGTTCCATGACATGGTTGCAAGAAGCAATAATCAACCAAGGAAAACCAGAAGTGCAAAAACCACCAAAACCAAAATTTCACGATGCCCCTGCATCAGTAATCCTTTTTATATATATATATATTTTGATATATTGCTAGGTAAAGTATGGTCATGGGGACCAACCCTTTCTTAAAAAAAAGGGAAAAATTGACTAATGCACCAAACTCATAATAGGGGTGGATTACTTAACCAAAACAATCTTGTAAAGTAGAAGGATCTCATTAAGATCTATCAATTTTTTTTGAAACATTGATGCCACATTTATTGAGTGTGAGTGAAGATGTATGTTGTGGGTGATTGAGTCCTTTAACTTTTTCTTTTGCACAACTATCAAAATTTTATTAGCAATCCCATGATCTCATGTCACAACATTAGTAGTTGATGTATTAACACTCGTGCTTAGGAAGTAGTGAACCATTTTCTATCACTTTTGAAACCTTTGTGAGTGATTTCAAATCTATTTTAGGTAGATAATCATGAATGTTTGAAGCATTGACATACCCCACCCTAAGAGGAGGTGACCCATCAATAGCTATAAATAGAGATGGTGAACCATTGGTTGAAGCTTCATGACTCAATATTAGAAGTCACCTTCTTTTGAGAGGTTGAGTAGGTGCTAGCTTAGATTTCTCTATTTTCATAGAGTAGTGGTGGAGGGAAATTTCTTTTCACCACGTCACCTAATCATCTAGTTTGTGTTTGAAGTAATTAGAAGTAATTGGCCCAGTATTAAAACATGTATGACAAAAAGAAGACAATCACTCTTTGTCTAGGAGCTGAGTCCAACTATGATAAACATTTTTTTATAGTAATGAATATTGGAAGATTTTTGGACTTGTCAAGATTAACCAAAATGCGAGCAAATGTGATGTGAAGGAAATTAGAGGAGTCTTTGTCTACTACCAAAAAATTGCTTAATATATTTCCAGTTACTTCAAAACATGAATACAACTAGAAATGGAGTGGAAGATTAGGGAGATGAACCCACATAGGTGAAACAATGAATGATTTAGAGGCAGGGTTGAATTCTGTGTACCATGGTTAAGCATGATCAAGTGTTGATCCCAACTCTAGAGATAATAACAAAGAATTGTTTTATGATCCAAAACATTATCGAAAACCACAATAAAATAGTTGTGAGCACAAGGGTAAATTTGAAGACCACCTTTCAAGATGGACTGCTAGGTATTAGTGATCCATTTGTGTAGATTGAGAAGACTTGGTCATAAACGATTGAGTTTTCCAATTAATCCATTCTCCACAAAAAGGTTTTATTTTTGACCTATTCCATTTGAATAGTTTCATAAAATTCTAAGACATGAGACTTATTGGTGCATTGGAGGGTCTTGATCTTCTGGGAGATACAATACACATCTTGAGAGACCCTTGTTTCAATTTCAGTGGTACTTGGAGAACTAGATTTATTCATAGTTTATTGTGTTAGATTAACCCTTCCCTCTTGCATGCAACCAAAGATGGTAGCATCCATACACATCTACCTTGTCTTTTGTACAAGGTATCAATTCACACTTTGGATGTCATGGGTGTTACACCCCATTTCACAATTATCGAGTTACGTTTACCATTATGAGTGAAAATGTTGATAAAATGCAAATTGTGACTTTAATATGTTTAATAGGTGAATGAAATATGTGAATATGCAATAAGATGTTAATGATTTCAAAAGAATGAATATGTTTTGAATTGATGGAATGCTATGTATTGCAAATGTGAACGTTCTAATGCTTCATTGATAGAAATGTATTATGATACAAATAGATTTATTATGAACGTCTAACTACCTTGGTGTTGAACTAAGTTGGATGCAGGGATAGATTCAATCTTCCAGAAGGGAGGGGAAGTATCAATTAGGAGAAGTGATAGGTCAGGTAACCCTTAATGAAACCTAATTGAGCTTACACACACTCACTTTTAGTTGGTTAAGTCAAGTCAGTAGCTTGGGAATCAGGTAAGTGCCTTTGGTCATAGTATTGACTTATTTGGAATAATTAGGTAGTTGACCTTGATTGAGATAGGTTATTTTCTTGAATTGAATGACTTCGGTTTTATTCTCTGGTTTTTTGATTTATTGTGATTTGTTTAAAGCCTCTTTCCTTATGTGAATTCTTCTTTATGTGGTTATAATTAATTGATGAGTTATAAATATATATGCACTCCATGTATGTGTATATATCGATCAATATAGTTACTTGTATCTATGAGTTTAATTATCAAGGCAATGATATATATATAAACACATATTAATGTGCGTGTATGTATTGACGAGAATAGAGGTATATGTGCGTGTGTGTAAATATATATGCATTATCAATCCATGAATTATGGTAATATGATATATGCATTCAAATATCGAATGATACTTTTGATAAATTTATGAGTGGATGAAAATATATATATATACATGATAAATTGAATATATATACATATTATAGATATTATAATATAAAGCAAGAAAGCGCAGGCTATTACTCACTACATATAAGATATAAATAAATGCATGATATAGTATTTTTAATACAAAATGAATGAGGCAAATAAGAAACTATGGCATAGCCTTGGCACTTGGTAAAAACCTACACATGAAGCAAAGACTAAAGTCTACTACCTTATTAATAGCATAAGAGTTGGCATAGACTACACTGCCATATTAAATGGCATGACAATAGAAACATAGTAATAAAGGATAATACATATAATATGTGCCTTATGCAATGCTATGGTCATTAAATACGAGGTGACCAACCTACAAATACAACACATTATGTATGAAGACTCAATCAAAGGTTTTATGAGATATTTGAAAGGTGTTTAGTCATTGACTTAGTCTAAACACAACAACACAAAATGCATGATGGAAAGAAATAGGTGGCGCCAAAATATGAATCTGCATTATGATTAGAAGTCTAAATTACTGAGTATTGTCCAATGATGGAAGACCAAGTAAAAGGTAGAATAAGTCATGCTTTTGCTGGCATATTTGGAGTTGACCTGTTTGTCTTTCACCTTGCATTTTTGAGATGAATTCTTGTTGTCTTTGTTTCAATCGATTTGTTAGTCTATTCTAATGAGTATTGCTTTAGAATGGTGACACCAATTGGGTAAATTGTTGAGTCAAACCTTATAGCTGAGAAGTGTCAATGCACATAGCCTGAGTATAGGAAAATAAGTCATAATTGTGTATAAATAGGGGTGAAGATCACTTCATTGGGATGCATTATTCACTAGCATAGTGCTGCTTTTAATCTGAGTTATTCTGGTTTGAGCTGAGATTTGATTGTGAGGAGAGATAAGAAAGAGTTATTGAGAGAATTTATGTGTGTGGTATTGGAGAATTTATTGAAGAGTCTTGGAGTGGATTGAGCTTGGAAGTTAGTTTATTGCATTTGGGATTAGCGAGTTACAAGAATGTTATTCTACACTCTTATACCTTATATGATTTTGAAAGGATTGAATGTCATTGATAAGCTTGCTTGGAAAATATGTATTGCTTATCATTAAATGATTAATGTCTTCTTGGGTTGTATGTGATGGATTCATGATGAACTTAGATAGGAAATGTATTTACTTGTTGATATTACTATGTATTCCATATTATGGAATAAGTATCTTTGATAGTATTAAATGCTATGTCAAAAATAGATCTCATATAGGCAATGCTTAGCTAGAAGTGAGGAAGTATTGAACTTTCTTGATAAACATGCCATAAGTGCATGTAGGAGGTTACTTGTATTTGATAACATACTATGCTAAGGAAAACCCTAGAGGTTAATGAGGTTAACAATCATGATAGCAATATTGGTATAAAGACTTGTTGTCATGGATAGGAAAAGATGACATGCAAACCATATTGCTAGTCTATACTTGAATGATCACATGATCATCACTTTACTTGATTATTGATTGGAACCCTAGGTTGAGAATAACCTACATGATTAGTTTGATCATTGATTTTTGATTTTATCCTGGGATTAGGGTAAACTAAGGATGAGATTATCCTTGATTAAGTTGGTCCCTTGAAATTGTGAAATTACTATTTGTTTGGATCCATAGGTGGGTATTCCCTATTGAGTTGGATTTTTACTTGATTAGTTGTTTTAAACTCTTGACATGAAGTCATTTTATTGATGTGATTCTATGTTTTGTATAGCCCATTTAATTGGTGAAATTATATTCTTGAATTAAGAGTTCTTTATTGTTGAGACCATACTACTGTTTGAGTCATTTATTGATTGGATTATTCCTTTGTTTGAGGCCACTTATGGTTGAGATCATACCTTTGAACTATGTTAATTTATTAACGAGGATATACTCTTGAATCATTTTTTGATGTATGTTCTTGAGTGGAGTCATTTTATGATGAGTATTTATTTTATAAGAAAAGGAGGCTTATGTAGCTATACTATAGATTATGAAGTTATTCATAAGATAGAACCATGGGAAGTTCATAGGCTAATCCTGGGGTTAGGCATATCCAATGAAGGGAATAGCTTATGCATTTTGTTTACTTATGATCCATAAGGATCCAAAAAACCCTAAGAGAATGAAAGTCTTCAAATCTTGATGGAGATGGCCCCAATACGTAGAGCTCACCAATACAATCTTGACACAACTTGAATCGTGTCAAAAGGAGATCATATGCAAAAATTATGCTCGGTCAAAGTTCGATGAGACTAGGGTTTCCAAAGGAGGACTCTAGGACAAAAAATTGATTATCTCCAAATTGGATGAAAATAGTGTCATGTCGAAGTGCTCGTCGAAATGGTTTTGACGCCACTTGAATCGCATCAAACGGAGTCCGTATGAGTGAGATATGGATGGTCAAAGTTTGCATAGAAAAATGGGTTGACTAGGTATAGGTGTTGATGTCAACATGCTGATGTGGCAAGCACAATGCTAGTTGATGACATGGCATGACACATGTAGGTGTGGATGACGTGGCATGACAGGTGGCAGATGACATGGCATGTGATGAGGCAATGATGTGGAGCAATTGTGCTTCGACATGTGGCAACCTTCGATGAATCAAGTAGTGCCACATGGACCAATGAAATGTTGCCACGTGGCAGCCCTACGACAGGCGCTCTAGAATGGGTGTTTGTCGGCTCAAAATTTTATTTGGGAGGCTATGTGCTATGTGCGACCGACAAAAGTGGAAGGCAAAGATAACATGTTTAAAATAGAAAAGAAGCCAATTCTAATATAAAAATGGGGGTATTTTAACCTAAGCTCGAATCTATAAAGGATTTAAAGGGGTTTTAAAGGGTTTTAATTAGGCTTAAGGGCCTAATTTAGAGGGTAGGGGAAATATAACAAAATATTATTGTTATAACCTCTAATTAGCATTTGTAAATGTATTTAAAGGGGGAATTTTTCTCTTGTAAAAAGAATTTTCGGGAGAGGAGAATGGAGTAATTGGGAATTAGAATTATTCTTTTAGAGGGAAAAAGGTACTAAGTGTTAAATAACATAGGCCCCTTATAAAAGGGCGAAAAATCTTATTGTAAAGAAAGCTTGAAGGGGGAAGTATTCAGTCAATAAGTCATTTCTCAATGAATTGAGCATTGTGATCCATCAAATGAGGGTTTTGATCACGTAGGTTGATTTGTTGTTCTTCGAGATTGAAGAGAAATAGAGAGGAAAGCTTAAGGCGTCTCAAGACTTGTGTGCAAACTAAAGGTTTACGAGTGGATTATGTTTATTCTCCATATATTATTATGCTTGGTTTATGTATACGCAAATTAGGAATTCTTTGTAAAAACCAAAATCGGAAAGAGCATCGAATATGCTATAGTCTATCCAAAGTGGCAAAGAATTAATTTGTAACTTGAAGACTAAGTTGTGATGTAACAAAGCCTTATTGAGCTTCGCATCAATTAATGAATCAACGTTGTTGTTGAGCAATCTTGGAGACATAACCCGAACATTGGGTGAACTTCGTTAACAAAGTAGTTTCTGTCTCTTCCTTCACTCTTATTAATTTCTTCATGAATTCCTAATTAGTATGTCATTAAGTTGATAACTGATTAAATAAATGTAATTTTGTAATTTCAATGATAAAAGAGCATAACCACACAATTCTGTTTGCGATTGGGAAACAAATGTAATTAAGGTTAAGTACAAGTATTTTGTAAACCTTTAATTATAGATCAATTTGGCATCAAAGTAGTTAACATGAAATTGCAAGTAGTGGATGTTAACCAGGTTTGGTTTTGCAAGATGTGTGAAAGGTTGAAGTGTGAAAGGCTCCAGGAGTTGGAGGAGATCAACTAGAGTATCCAAGCAGAGAATGTCGAACTTGGAAGACTGCTTGAAATTACAAAATATGAGAAGAGAAAGTTATTTCTTATGTTGTAAAATACTTTAGAGGAACAAACTGGAGAATGCTATGCTATAGGAGAAGCAAAAAGTCTTAAGACTAGACAAGCTTGTGGCCATGGCAAGTATACCGGTTAAGTTCCTATCATGAGAATACTGATGTATGCACCTTTTGTCAAAATTTGGAGGATATCTCCTATGTGTCAAGGAACCAAGGTGGTTTCCTGGAAGCTTCATCTATGGTGTCAGTCAAAGCAGGACAAGAGGAGTAGTTGGAAAAACTTCAGGAAGTGGACCAAGGGTCACCAACAGGAAAGGAGGTAAAAAGTACTCCATGTTCAATTCCTTCCTTTGATAATGATAATGCTTCTTTTGGTGATTTTGAAAAGCATACATTAGGAATTGGAAAAATCTCCTAACCAAGATGGGGTATAAAGGAGGTGGTCTTGGCATGAATGGACAAGGTATAGTTCAACCACTGTAGGTTACAGTAAGACCTCGGTTGGTAGGTCTAGGGTATAATGGCAGAGAGAGCCTAGAAAGGAGATAGCAGGAAACTCTTTGGAACCTGACTTGAAACCAAAGTCTCTTCAACAAGAGAAGGGTAAGTCACCTGTTGAGAGTGATAGATCTATCAAGAGATCCCTGAGAAGATCCAAATCTCCTCAAAAATTTGGTGGCAACAAGAGTCCCCAAAATTATAAGTCCTACTCCAATGCATTCTTGAACTATAAGAAACATGGCGATATTTTTAGTACCCTATGGAATAGTTATCCTTGTTCATTATGTGGGAAGGATAACCATTGTGTTGCCAAGTGTGGATAGCGTAAGGCTCTATACAAGAAGGTGTTTTTGATTAGTGGAGAAATTGGACATGAAAACCATCCTCGTCGGAAGAAGGAGAATGAAAAGAAGGATTCAAAGGCGAAAAACTTTTGTACTCATTGTAATATGAGTGGACACTGGGAAGAAAAGTTTTGGAAGCTACATCCAGAGCTTTACCGCTCACCAGGAAAGAAACCTATGCAAGAACCTAGTCAAAAGAAGGTTGCACAGGAGAAGGTAGAGCATGAGGTTGCCATCCCTGAAGAAGTTTGTGAAGAAGATCAACCAAAGAAGGAAATTTATTTTGAACGATTTAGTACGAGCTGGATAAACTATTTGTCTAGTTGATTGTATCATATTTTTCTTCTAAAGCATGTGTTGCTTGAAACTCATGAAGGACACAACTGTAAAAGTGATGTGACTTATAAACATCACTTATGACATAATACTTGATTGAACCTTTTTGAAGGTCTTTTTGGTAGCCTTCTTGGAAGGTGGCTAAACAAGAATGGACATGTTAACTATTTTTGGAATTGAATGGTGAATCCTTGAATCAGTTTCATGTTGAAGTACAAAGGTGAAGGAGTGTGTTGAAGTTGAGGCAAAGTTTACCATTGTTCAAGCAGTTTGTGAACATGAAGAGCATTATAGTTATGTGAAATATTCCTTGAGGCTATTCACTGCTCCATGAAGACCATGTGATGATTGGGGATGTCACACCACATGAAGATAAACTTTTAGAGTCCAAAATTTCTTTCTATGGGAAGGAATGATCCAGAAAACCCTAAAAAATGAAAGTATTCAAATCTTGATGCATATGGCCCTAGTGTGTAGAGCTCACCGATATGATCCTGACGCAACTTGAATCGCGTCAAAAGGAGGCCGTATGCGAAAATTATGCTTGGTCAAAGTTAGGCGAGACTTGAGTTTCTAGAGGACTCTAGGCCAAAAAATTGATCTTCTCCAAATCAGATGGAATTAGTGCCATGTCGAAGTACTCATTGAGATAGTTTTGACGTTGCTTGAATCGCATCAAACATAGTCCATATGAGTGAGATATGGCTAGTCAAAGTTTGCATAGAAAAATGGGTTGACCAAGTACATGTGCTGACATCAGCATGCTGACGTGGCAAGAATAGTGGCAGTTGATGATGTGGCATGACACATGGTAGGTGCAGATGACATGGCATGACAGGTGGCAGATGATGTGGCATGTGATGGGGCAATGACATGGACCAATTGTGCTCTGACACGTGGCAACCATCGGTGAATCAAGTAGTGCCACATGGACCAATGAAATGGTGCCACATGGCACCTCTATGGAAGGCACTCTAGAATGGGTGTTCATTAGTTCAAAAGTTTTTTTATTGAAATGAGAGAGAAAAAATGAGATTGCTCTCAAAGTAAAATTCAATCATTCACATTACACAAAAATCTATCACATAGTATTGGCTTTATAAGGCCATTATTCCCATATGAAACTAATTACAGGAATATAACTTCCAAAACCAAATTAATTTATTAAATTAACAATAGCATGTTAATTAATTTATTTAACTATTTATGTCAAGTACTAAATTCTAACATCCCCCCTTAGTACTGACATATAGAAAAACTAGAAATTAGTACAAATATTCTTCATCACTTTGATGTAGAATTTCTTCATCACTTGAAGTGTGGTCCTTTCCTTCAATTATCAAAGCATTATATTGCAACTTTCCATCAAGAATATCTCATGCTCTTTGTCTGAAATTCAGTACTACATGTCCTATCTTTTTACAATAGAAACATGTGCCACTTGCATGTTTGAACTTCATCATATGCTTTGTTTTTTGTAAGAAGTACTAGCCTTGTTTTGTGTAGTCAATGCAACTTCTTCTGAAACATGTTTGTTTCTTTCATCAAGCAATGTGGATATAATACTTTATGTACTTGGATTAATTTTTCTTAAGGTGAATACCTTGTGAGTCATACTATTTGTCATACTATTTAAAAGTGTGGCTTTTGCATCATTTTCCTTTATTTCTTCATTTATACTAGCCAACTGATTTATCAAGGAACAAAATTCACTAATGTGAGACACTATATCTTCATCTACTTCCATTTTCAATCCATAAAACTTTTGTTTTATAGTTATTTCAGCACTATCAACTTTTGATCCAAACAAAGTATTCAATGTTTCCCAAATGTCCTTAGAAGATTTTTTAAAATCTACATGATGTAAATAAGGTTTAGATAAATCGAGAGCAATTATAGCCAACGCTTTCTTATCTTTTACCTTCCATTTTTGAAGTTCATATGCATCTGTTGGCTTTGTCACTATACCATCAACAATTTCACAAAGATCTCTTTCAATTAACAATGATTATATCTGTATTTGCCAACTGTGAAAATCATTTCCATCAAAATTTTCATAAAGGCTTAATTTATCCATTTTGTGTTGAATAAAATGTGCTCTAAAAAATAATACTTATATCTCCAATATTCCCCACACCTTTATTTTTCAAAAATAAAAGGAAAAAACTCATAAAGAAAATGGTGCCCTAAACGCCTCTTTTCAGAATGCCTTGACAGTCACCTTATTTGCTTGGTTCAACACGCCCTCTTCTCTTGTCTTTTCAAACAAAATTCATCTAAAAAACGTTTCATACATAGCCTTGGAATTAGTTTAGGCAACAAAACAATTATTAATTGCAGCCTTTGCATATGTTATAGTTGCCTTTCCTTTACAACTTCCAATTCTTTCCGTGCACACTCTCCTCCTGTCAGCCTCACATAGCCTGTTGTTTGCAAATTCAAATGCCAAATCAAGTGGGTGCAACCTATTCAGCTTCCCCTATAATTTTTTTTAAAAATTAATCTTTAAACTAAGGCTTCCTCTATTGAAATGACAACAATGAACATAGTGAAGTGTTAAACAATGGCAAGAATGAACACGAGAGAGAGAGAGAGAAGAAATGCAGATGAAAAATGGGATCAAAAAGGGTTTTGCACATGGTCTACATTGCTGACCTGTTGACAAATGCAAGAATGGTAGAAAACAATAGCAGTTGCACGTGGTCTTCACTGCAGTACCACTATAACACCACCATGAGAAATAAACAAATGAATGGAGAGTGATCAGAGAGAGGTCCAAGAAGAAACCTGCTCTGATACCATATTGAAATGAGAGAGAAAAAATGAGATTGCTCTCAAATTAAAATTTAGTCATTCACATTACACAAAAATCTATTACATAGTATTGGATTTATAAGGTGATTATTCTTGTATGGAACTAATTACGGGAATATAACTTCCAAAACCAAATTTATTTATTAAATTAACAATAGCATGCTAATTTATTTATTTAACTATTTATGTCAAGTACTAAATTCTAACATGTTTGGGAGGCTCGAACTTGAGACCTTCCCCTTGTTATATTTACGCACCACCAATAGACCACACGACAATCTCAGATATGTATATGTGCCCGCTTCGATTTAAAGAAACCGAATACCAAGTTGGGGGGTGGGTGGTTTGAACCGCTCACCTCTTCCCCATAAAATTTTCCCAAACACCATTTGTGATATGCACGACCAGCAGGACTAGAAAGTGAAGAAAACATATTTAAAATAGAAAAGAAGTTGATTCTAATATAAAAATGGGGGTATTTTAACCTAAGCTCGAACCTATAAAGGATTTAAAGGGGTTTTAAAGGGTTTTTATTAGGTTTAAGGGCCTAATTTAGAGGATAGGGGAAATATCTGAAAATATTATTGTTATAACCTCTAATTAGCATTTGTAAATGTATCTGGAGGGGGGATTTTACTCTTGTACAAAGAATTCTCAAGAGAAAGGAGAATGGAGTAATTGGGAATTAGGATAATTCTATTAGAGATGAAAAGGAACTGAGTATTAAATAACATAGGCCCCTTATAAAAGGGAGAAAAATCTTATTGTAAAGAGAGCTCAAAGGGGGAAGTTTTCAGTCAATAAGTCATGTCTCAATTAATTGAGCATTGTGATCCATCAGACGAGGATTTTGCTCATGGAGGTCGATTTGTTGCTCTTTGATGTTGAAGAGAAATAGAGAGGAAAGCTTAAGGTGTCTCAAGACCTATGTGCAAAATGAAGGTTTGCGAATGGATTATGTTTATTCTCCATATATTATTATGCTTGGTTTATGTATATGCAAATTAGGAATTCTTTGTAGAAACCAAATTCAGAAAGAGCATCAGATATGCTACAATCTTTCCAAAGTGGCGAAGAATTAACTTGCAACTTAAAGATTAAGTTGTGATGTAACAAAGCCTTATTGAGCTTCACATCAACTAATGAATTGACGTCATAGTTGTGCGAGCCCAGAGATGTAACCCGAACATTGGGTGAACTCTGTTAACAAATTGGTTCTTGTCTCTTCTTTCTCACTCTTATTAATTTCTTCATGAATTGTTAATTAGTATGTCATTAAGTTGATAATTGATTAAATAAACCTAACTATGTAATTTCAACGATAAAATAACATAACCACACAATTCTATTTGCGATTGAGAAAAAATGTAATTAAGGTTAAGTACAAGTATTTTTTAAACCTTTAATTATAGATCAACTTAGTAGGAATGTTATAATCATAGGTTGTTCTTGGGGTTAAAGATTACCTTAAGAAGGGAATTTCCTATGTGTGGTTGTAAAAGAAATAGGTTGTTCCTAGGGTTAAAGATTACCTTAAGAAGGGAATTGCTTATCCATAGTACATGAATAGTCATTAACCAAATCGAGCCAAGATAGTGGGTGAAGAGATGAATTTTTATATGAAACTTTGGCCAAAGTAGTCTAAGTAGCCACTATTTACATTGTCAAGGTTCACTGTGTCTAGTATAAACATTCTCGTTCGAGATTTTCATACTTGTAGGTGTAGCTACTGTATGATTAGATTGTGGATTGTAGGGAACAACACTAAGCTCATAAAGACTATGTGTTATGGGGTTTTACCAACCAATCTCTTCGTCGAAGGATAGGGCCATCTTTCCATATGTGGGAGATGTGCAGGTGACTGCATTTGAGTTCGTGGTTGGCGTAAAAGTGCTTGAGTGATGCTTTTCCTCATCAGTTGGCAACCTAGATTTTGGGATTGCGCCTGTATTGGGGACAACTGGAATGTATGCGCCAAGGAACATGGAAATCTAGAATGTATGCACCAATGCGGCAACATCAAGACCAAATGGTATATCTACTGCCAATGAAGCTCAAAGGAGCTATGTATGTTTTCTTATATCCATTTCTATGGAGTTTGTAATGAAAGATATTTTATCTTGAGATTTTGTATATGTCATTGTTTTGGAAAGATTGTAATATTCAATTATAAATGCAAATGGAAAGTTTGGAATATGTGTTATCTTAGATGTGCATAAAGTCTTTGAATTACAACAAAAAATTTATTGCTATGTGATGGCATCGTGAATTGTTCACTTGTGGTTAAAACATTGGTAATTATTTTGAGTAGAACAACGAGGTTGTTACAATGGGCCCCAAACACCTTGCCTTGATCCAAACCCTTCCTACAATTTAGGTTGTCATTTGATGGATCTCCCTTATCTAGTGTGAAATTATTTTTTCAAACCCTAATCTCAATAATTCTTGTAGTGACATCTACTTTTGCCTTATTTACTTATCACTCATATGTTAAATCACTAATATTTTCTATTAAAATGATTTCCTAATAGAATATAGAATTCTTTGAATACAAACTAACATGACATTAGCATGAACACAAAAAATGTGTATCTAGACAAAAAATTCATCAAGCAACTGATATAGCAATGGAGGCAATTTGAACATTCAAGTAAAATTATGTATTACAATAACTTCTCAAAAAAGAAAGGATGAATTATTAACATAATTCTATTTGACACAAACTTAGATTGCTTTTAGATTATAACCATGAACTCTCACCTTCAAGAATGAAATTAGAAAAATGAAAGACTCATGGTATTCTTACCACCAAATAATAGAAGGTAACATACATACATCATCAATGCAACATGGGAACCTTTAAACAATAAGCTGCAAGAAGTAATGATTCCAAGACCCTCCCATTTCTTTTTTGTTAATACCTAATCTTGATTACCGATCAAATGAAATGTTTCATGCTATATGAGCAAGTCCCTACTCTTTATATATTACAAATATTTCACTATCAACTTAATGATCATTTAATTAGTTGCTACTCTTGTGAAAACCCTAGACATTGCATTGAACCATCTTATCTCGTCACAATGCAATGCCATAAAATTTTAATATTTAATAATTTTCCCTTGCTCTTAAATTGCATCAATCTTGTCATTCATCACAACATATGCATGAGCAGATTATACATAAGAGATCTTCTATTTTTGTAATGATTGTCTTGATAGATTTATAGTGTACCTTTTCCCTTTATGTTCTCTTTTCAATTAGCTTTTACTATTCATTTGATTGACCTTTCATAACCATAAATGATAACTCATACTTGTCTTATAGATATGACATTAGAATATTATGGCATAAATGCAACATCAAAATTCCTTGGAAAATTTCCCTATCCATTCTTCAAAAGTCTCACCCTTGGGCCAATCTACATCCAAAATTGTCTTCATCTTATTCATATGAGTAGTGTACTTGGTATCTAAGGCCACTTTAACCTCTCTAAGACATTTATCCATTTTTTTCTAAGACTAAATCCTTGTCAATTCAAAAACTCACCAAAATGGGATAAACTTTATCCTCTTGTAGAAATGGGCTAATCAGGGTAGGTAACAAACTTTAAAAATCACCTAACCACTTCCCTAATGCCTTATTTTTCAATTGAGCTTTGTGGTCTTGGAAATGCTAATTTCCTCCAGCTCTTGAAATTCTTTCACCTTATCTTTTAGGAGTAGTTACACTTTAGTGACAAAAATAACTTAGACATCATACAATAACAATGTTACTTTCTATATCTTTGTGATTTTATGTGGGCTCTTAGGTGCACAATTTATAATTTATGAATGATCCTCATTGTAATTATTCTATGGATTTTTCTCACATTAATTTTTACTAATCATGAGATTACATTTTGTATTTGATTCATAACCTCATTCAAATTGTCATGGAATTCCTATGAATCATCTGCCATCTTTGTGAGGTTGGATATCATAGCCTTAAGAATTCCCTTGACAAGTTCTTCAATTTATTGTTTTGTTTTGATGCCCCATTTCCTTTTATCTTCTCATAAGGATTTGATTTGTGTCATCAATATGTTTGTGCCTTATCATGGTAGAGGTTCTCCTTGAGAAGTATTAGGGATAGACATAATTAGTTTTGAACTCAAAGACTATATTTGAGCCAAATATTTTTTAGATTTGGCTTTCTCCTCTCCAAATTCTTTGTTCAATTTGACAATATCTTGCAATAGTGAATCATAATCCTTTTGTAACTTTCTATTCATAGCCTCATAAAGTTGTGTAGTGTACCACTAGTGAGGCAACATATGTTTCTAATGGACATTTATCACTTGAACTATCCTTCAAATCTCTTCTTCCAAGGGTGCAATGGTCTTATGTTTTTAATTATGATCTCCTCAAAATGAGAAGACAATTGCTACATGTCTCTTGAGTACATCACTCTACTCTTCTTTATTGGTTTATATGAAGCATTTTTGCCTTAATCATTTTTTGTTTTTGGCTTCGAATGTGTCCACACTCAAAGTAAAGTGTTCTCAAAAGGCGCACAATGTGCCACGTGGTGGTTGTGTGGCTTTTGTTTATCGCTTTCCTTCCTAGGAGAGGGTTGTGACACGTGTTAGCTTGACGAATATTTTCTCAAGGAATATTTTCACAAATTTGAGAATCTATGACTGCTCGACATGCCATCTCTTCACTGCAGCCAGTTTTCACTTTTAAGAAGTGATCTTTTTTGAGGTTTGTCGGAGCATGCTGGGTCTTTTGGTTCTCAGGATGGGAACTTTCAGTCGGCACTGTTGAGCCACGTGATTAGTCAACTAGACTTTTTCAAGGTTGTTTTCTAGGATATGATTGTTTGCATATAACGATCTTTGCTAAATATCTAAAGGGCATTAATGTAGCAATTGGGAATTAATGAGCAAAGATTGCTATGACCTAACTAAATATCTACAATTAGATCGTGAGCTATCAAATTCCAACTTCTGGCAGCAATTACTTCTGGAATGTGGCGGTGGTTCTCTCTTTTTTTATCTATAAATAGGAGATGGCAACAAAAAGGAGTTTTTTCCCAAGTTCTAAGTTCCAGTTTCTTTAGTTTTCTTTAGGCATAGAAGTATTTTTCAGAAGTAATTGGTAGAACACTGCTTTTCTATGGCATGTTATATTGTTTTAACTCAAACTATTATCGGATTAGCATCTGAAATTTGTTTTCTAAGTTCATTTGAGATTCAAGCACAAACTATTCAAAAAAAATCTTTGAGACTGTGCATTTTATGGCATTTATCAAGTTCCTTCTTTATGCGTTCATTTAGAATGAAACACTATGTTAAGTTGAATTCAAATAGTTTGAGTAGTTGATTTCCATGCTATAAGCTTATATGGTATGATAATAACTTATGGAAATTGGATTATGTTTGTTGAACTTCTCTACTTTCCTAAAGGGTTGTTTTTTCATATTATGTTGTAAGAAGAGAAAGAGTTTATGCAATTTTTTAATATTTTTTTTAACCTCAGAAATCTTTATGCTTGATCGGACCATAATGAACACTACCTGCGAGGATATTTGAAAGATTGCACTGTGCTTGTATTTAGCCTTTGTTATTCGTTCTCTTCACAACAATGAAGGGTTGTGGTATTATGTGTCTAATATATCATTCATAGGAAAGATTGGGTTTGAAATGTTGTAAAAGCTTTGGCGCATCGCCATTTTTATGTTTTATGCTTACATTTCTTTTTACCCTTTTCTCGAAAACTCAAAGAAGAGTTGGATTTCTATAAAAAATCCTAGAGGTATTCTATGAGGTGCAAATCGGTCCCCCACTTGTTGAATTTCACATAAGGCTATCGGAGAGGCGCAAGCTTTGATGATAAACAATTCTTTTTCTGGCATGCCGGTGGGACCCAAAGTTTTTCGAAGGTCTAATTAAAAGTCTAAAATATTTCTTAAATCAGGCCAAGGAAAGAAGTTGGAAATTTCATGCCCAAAATCCAAACAAGAGCATTGTCAAGAGGCCATTTCTAGTACTCCTAGTTACCTGCCTCAGTACCTAGGAGAAGAAGACTTATAAGTTTTGTATCACCTGTAAGGGGTGATAGAGCAAGGAGTGAGAGACCAAAATTTAGAGCCTTATCTACCACACCTAGAGGCTAAACTTTTCAAATCAGAATACCACTGTACTCAATTCATAAGAATCTTTTCTCCATGGCTCATGTAGCTACCCTTGCTTGTAGAAATTTTGTAACCTGGGATAGCGGTAGTTCACTACGACCACCTATGCCCCTAGACGTATGGCCTCCCATACCCTCTAAAGCCCTCAAGGCTATTCGAATTTTTTTTGGAGAATACTTCAAAACCTCCTTTGAACACCTCCAAGATATAGCGAAGGTATGTAGAGTACATAAAATTGCGGAGGAAAATATTGCTCTTAGGCTTTTGGCTGCCTCTTTCAAAGGAAAGGCCCAAGATTGTTATCGATCTTTGGCCTCTTCTATCCGCTCTTAGGATCACTTAGAGAGAGGTTGTTTGAACACTTCAAAAAGGGAGATCGCTCCTCATTACTGCATCAATTGATCACCATCAAAGAGTCCCAAGAGGCCATTTCAATACCAAGTTCCACAAAATTTGGCAAAGAATCCCATTCTAGTTGTGATGGTGTTCATGTTCTACTTGAAGGCCTTCAATTTGGGCATCGCGGTGATGATAACCTCCATGGGAGGGGATATCTTACCTGACGAATATGAGTTGGTTGTGTGTGCAGAGAACAATTTGATCGATGCTGGAAAGCTTCTACCATGACCTCCAATGCCTATATTTGTAGAAATTTCTAGTGGTCTTCAAGAAGAAACTACTCCAAGAACTTTTCTACTCAAGTGGTGACGTTGGCTATGCCACAATCCATGTATGTATACCCCTCTGTGCAACCGAGCACGTCAGGATTTTCCTCTATAGCAGTGGACATCAATGACATGAAGAGCCCAATCGCCTCATTACTACATCAACTGATCACAATCAAAAGAGCCCCGCAAGAGGCCATGAGTGATTTCAATACCAAGTTCCACAAAACCTGGCAAAGAATCCCTGTGATTGCTTGACCTCCAATTGCGATGGTGTTCATGTTCTACTTGAAGGCCTTCAATTTGGGCATCGCGGTGATGATAACCTCCATGGGAGGGGATATCTTACCTGACGAATACGAGTTGGTTGTGCATGCAGAGAACAATTTGATCGATGTTGGAAAGCTTCCACCATGACCTCCAATGCCTGTATTTGTAGAAATTTCTAGTGGTCCTCAGGAAGAAACTACTCCAAGCACTTTCTACTCAAGTGGTGATGTTGGCTATGCCGCAATCCATGTATGTATACCCCTCTGTGCAGCTGAGCACGTCAGTCTCTTCCTCTATAGCAGTGGACATCAATGACATGAAGAGCCTCATGCGGTCTTTTGCTAACAAGTTAGTTCTCATCAAACGTTAGCAAGCAGCACCTTCGAAGTAGACCACTCAAGCTTATGGTGGAGGAAAGAAATCCTATCAAAAGAATACATACCAAGGACCCTCAAGAGGAGGAAGTCAACAAATGGCGTCCAAAAACCAGATAGTCCCGGTCACTATGCCACTATAGACAGTCAAGGATAGTTAGAGTAAATAGTTAATCCCAGGCCAGAACAACTTGGCGGAAGATGATGATGTATGGTGTTTCCCATGCAATGACAACCACATGGCCCGAAATTATCTAAGGGGGAATATGCAACAAAAGATAGAGGAACAAAGAAAAAAGGGCATGTTCCCGAATGCGGAAGAATATGATTCCCCTGAAATGGAAAATTCCTGCTTTAGAGCACAAATGCAAGGAATGTCTTTAGAGCAAGAGTTGGATATTGCACCTGACCAAGTGCTATTTTTTTGGATGGAGGAAGAAGATGTATTCGTGAGTGAAGCTCTAATGACTAGTGCTCCGCAAGTGCAATCAAACTACAACTCAAGATCTAAAAGAAGGATCATAGGAGAATACGTACAACAAGCTTTGTCACATCCTCAACCATGACAACTGCCACCGCAAGAAAAATAGGCTTCGTCAGTCCTTAGTCAACCTACTCAGTAGTCGTGAACTTTGTTGTTTCTAGTAAAGGAGATAGACAATATGTCGAGCCCATTCATCATAGATCATTTTCCTCCAAAGATGAGAGAGATACCACTATTTAAGCCCAAGGTCCAGTCAGTCGGAACGCTCAATGTAGTGGAACAATTGAAGAAGGCGCCTACTAATGTATCCCTATGGGATGTCATATCCATTCCCAAATAAAAAATGTTGCTTTGTGAAGCATTAAAGAAGGAAGAACAAGTATCACTAACGGATGTGACTCTACTGTGCGATCAAAGTAAAGATAAGGAACTCGCATCGGAGCCTCAAGCTCTAAAGGCTGCAAATTTTGTAAATGATGTGAAAAATTCAAAAGAGAAAGAGGTAAGCAAGTCGAATCACACACCCTTATTTTTAACACTTATTGTGTGGGATAAGCTTTTGCATAATAATATGATTAATTCGAAAGCTAGTACAACGATCATGCCAAAGCAAGTGGTTGATGCCCTGAAACTTAGGTATGAGCCCCTTAAGAAGGGATTCATGCAATTGGACAGGAAGAAGGTTCCAACTGTCGATCAAATAAAATAATTGTCTTTAACCCTCTTCTCATGTCCAAGCCAAACGGTCTCACAAGAAGTAGTGGTGATAGACATTCCCCCAGTCTTTGAAATGTGCCTTTCAAGAGATTTCACTACAAAGTTTGGAAGATATTTGGTGCTCGATTGGTCCCACCTGATATTGAGGACCAAGCATGGGGCAAAGATGAAAATCCTATATGAATCTTTGCATCCAAAACACATAGCAGACAATGTAGTTCTATGTTTTGAAGCATCATATACCTCCTTCTCACAAAGGGAGAGATACTGTGTAGAGATATTGGAAGATAAAGAAGACACAAGTGATTGAACTCCTGAGGAAGAGGTGCTCACCAACCAATTCATTGACTCTAACCCATTTGGAAACTTTCATGCAACATTGCTAGGCACCTATGTGATTTTTGATGATGATCAAGTCTTTCCAAAATTAATAAAGGATTAGGAGGAATATGATGATCTAGGTGAAAACCATCTATGGATGTTGTATTTTGATGGTACCAAATGCAAATTTGGTTCTAGAGTGAGTGTCTGATTAGTGTCCTCGACAGGATCAAAGACCCTCAAGGCTTTTTATTTTCAGTTCTGATGTTTGAACAATGATGTAGAGTATGGAGCCTTGGTTCATGGTCTGATTCTTGCAGAAAAAATGGGCGTAAAGAGAGTGCAAGCATTCAAAGACTTAGAGTTAGTTGTGAGCTAGGTCTATGGGAAAGCGATTGCGAGGAATATAAGAATGAAGTTGTACAAACATTGGATATGGGATTTGATTGAGAGTTTTGAAGCTTTCAACATACAAGTCATTCCCCGATCTCAAAATAGTGTCACCGATTGGATGACTTCAATCAATTCACAATTCAAACTAGTTTTTGATTCAAGAACAAAGCATAATGCAGTACAAATCATCGTCTGACTAGCAATCCCCGACAATGACCAAAACTAGCAAGTATTTGAGAATGAAATTTAGATCACCGCCTTTATACAGAAATTAGGAGTTTCTGACTATTCACAGCCAAGATCAGAATCTCCCAAAGAGCAGGTTATCTAGTTAAAAGACAATAAGATTTCTCGAGGTTTAATCTCCCTTGAAAATATTTTTGACTATGAGGATGCAAGAAATGGAAAACAGAGGTTCACTGCGGATGTGAGAGATTATGGAGAGCTTGATGTCAGAAGCATCAAAAAGTTAAAAGTAGGAAGGGAAGTTTCGTGGAAGGATAAAGAAAGAATAAGGGATCTATGCTCTAGGTATGATGGAGTTATAGCTTGGACCTATGATGATCTTAGAGGGTATGATCCAAGCATAATTCAACGTACCATTGACTTGGCAGAAGGATCAAAGCTTGTCTGACAAAAACAAAGGCCAGTCAATTCAAAGGTCAAAGCGTTGATGGCGCAAGAGCTCACAAAATTGATCAAATCAAGGATCATATATCTGATTAAGCATTCCACCTGGGTGTCTAATTTGGTACCAATTCAGAAAAAGAATGGCGATATTAGGCTTTGTGTGATTTTTGAGATTTGAATAAAGCCTCGCTAAAAGACCACTACCCTTTATCTTCAATGGATTAGATCCTGCAGACCGTGGCTAGATCAGAGATGTTTTCATTGCTTGATGGATTACTAGGTTATAACTAGGTCTATGTAAAGTAAGGCGACCAACATAAAACAATGTTTACCATTAAGTGTGGAACGTTTGCATAGTGAAAAAATTCATTCAGACTTTCAAATGCTAGTGCGACCTTTCAATGAGCAATGGATATTGCCTTCAGAGGATTAATTAATCTGATTATTCTCATATATTTGGATGACTTAACAGTTTTTTCAAAGTCAAAGGATGATCACTTTGATCATTTGGAAAAGGTTTTCTAGAAATGTCAACAGTTCAGGATTTTTTTGATTCCCAAAAAATGTGTTTTCGGAGTGCCCCAAGGCAAGCTACTTGGTTATGTGGTGTCAAAGAAGGGAATAGAGATAGACCCTGAGAGAGTGAGAACAATAATGGAGTTTCCCCTACTAGTAAATCAGAAGGGACTACAATATTTTCTAGGAAAGATCAACTTTGTCAGCAAGTTCATTTCAGATTTTGTAGCCATCGCGAGACCTATCATGCTCATTCTAAAAGGAACCTGATGTTTAAATGGACCCCCAAAGGAAAATCAACTTTTGAGTGAATAAAGGTCGCTATCTTTGTCGCCCTGGTGTTGGCTAACCCAGACTTTTCTAAATATTTCCTACTCTATGTATACAACAACCAATATAGCATAGCTTCGGTATTCACTCAGAAGGACAAAGGAATTAGCAAAGAGTATCCTATCACGTTTCACTCAAGGACTCTTAAAGGATATGAGGCCAGGTATAATATTATTGAAAATCAGGTTTTTTCCATTGTGAAAATCCTAAAGAAGTTTTGACTCTTGGTGTCAGAAAATAGAATCACTATTCTCATCACACATTCCAATGTGAGAGAGTATATCACTGAAGGTGAGATAACCGAGAAGAGGAAAAATTGGATCACCAAGATCCTAGAGTACGATGTGGACATTAGACCAACCAAGCTGGTTCGGGGAAGAGGTTTGTATGAATATCTTGTGCAAGAATTAGGCTCCATAGCTGAAAAGGAGACCGATCAAGTTTACACAAACCAGTTCGAGTTTGATGAGTCCTGGGTGGTGGATCAAACACAATATATGCAAAAGGGGCAGTACCCAACCAACCTTCTATCCCACAAAAGGTGATACTACTGATTGCAAGGCACTAGGTATGTAATAATTGAAGGTATATTATTCAAGAGAAATTATGATGGTGTCCTGCTCTGATGCTTAGATAAGCCACAAGCGGAAAAAGTTCTTAATGAATTCCATGGTAGCCCTGAGGGTGGACATTTCTCTGCCAAGACTACTACTTTGAAGATAATACGAGAAAGATATTATTGAACCTCCATGTCTTCCGAAGCGCACCATCTAGTGCAAAAGTGTACTCAGTGCCAATATTTTGTTGGCAAAAGAAATAATTTTTCCTTGTTGTTGAGACCAATTGTAACTGAAGAACCCTTTACTCAATGGGGTTTTGATTTCGTCAAAATGATAAATCCTATTTCCAACACTAGTCACAAGTGGATCCTTACAACAACTGAATACTTCACAAGGTGGATGGAGGCCATCACCCTAAAAAATGGTATAGAGGGTGATATCATCAATTTCCTTGAAGAGCTGGTAACCAGATTTGGTTCGCCAAAAACCATCATATCCGAAAATGCTCGAGCTTTTGTAGGATTAGTGATGTCATATTTTGCTATCAAACATGGGTTTACCTTAAAACTTCATCATATTACTACCCACAAGGAAACGGGTTACCAGAGTCAACCAACAAAAACCTAATTAGGTTAACCAAACGCATTGGGTCTAAGCGATAAAGGGATTAGCACAAGCACCTGCGAGCTGCTTTTTGGGCAGACCGGATTATGCCCAAGCAGATCTTGAAGGCCTCTTCTTATGAAATAGTATACAGAAAAGAGGTAATTTTACCTGTTTCCATAGAAATTATTGCCTTGCAACTACTAAAATCCCTGGAGATTGAAGAAAGCAACAAAATGGAAGTATGGTTAGCGGAACTCCTCAAACTTGAGGAAGATAGAGAAAAAGCTCATGGAGCCATGATCAACCACCAACAGACAGTGAAGCGGTGGTTCGATAAAAAGACCTCCAACTTAGATTTCAAGGAAGGGAGCCTGGTACTAAAGTATGATGAGCGCACTGCAAAACCGGGACAACATACAAAATTTGAAGTGCTATGGACGTGACCCTTCCGAATCAGCGTGTGCAAATAAAATAATGTGTATGAATTTGAAGATATGGAAGGTAATGCTTTGGATATACCGGTGAATGGTATTTATCTAAAATTATTCCATTAAAATACACAATTCTTTAAAAAATTTAATAGTTATGTACCATATGCAAATTTCTTTTGTAAATACGCTTTAGTTTTGAGAATAAGCCATGAGAACAAAGACAAAGAAAGTAGAAAATACTGTATTATATTATATTCATTGAAAAATTTACAATGCAATATAATCATGAGGCTCAAATTTAAGCATGAGGCTCTCTCGAGCATACCCAAAAAGAGTCAAAGAAAAAGAAGAAAAAAGGAGGCAACATGGAAAAAAAGTGAAACTACACCTCCAACCATTATAGAAAGTTGAAGCAACTCATTGTCGAGTTTTCTTCTTCTTCTTTGTCAGGATGCAAAAGGGGGGTGAACACACAACACACATGGGATCAACACAACATGGACCATAGGCCTAATTGCCACGATTATACACCAGAAACTCGAAGTGCTTTCTCTAGTCGAGCCTTGAAACACACTCCACGTCGTACTCCCGTAGCAGGTAGGTGGTCACTGGAAAAGATGATGAGCGATTCCCTTCAAGGTCCATGGTACGAAAGTCAAAAAGGAAGGGAAACTAGGGTATGTCTATCTCAAAGTCCACGTGCCTGTGGATATCCATGGCGCTTGGAATTTTGACGCTAGGGATAGCTACCTGCATAATTTCACTGAGCCCTTCCATCAACGCATAGTCGAACATTTGGTGACACAATTCAATTATCATGGGCTTGGCAATGTTTAGGTCGAGTAGGGAAGCAATGAAGTGAGAAAGAACGTTGCAGTTGCTCCTCAACTGGTTCTCATTGTCAATGTAGTCTAGACCAACTACCCACTTGAACACCACCAAGCCAAGGTGGTCACACCTTTTCACCAGGAACTTAAATCTATCACTAGTGACCTCTCCCACAAAGTAGTATTGTGGCCTCTGTGGTATAAGCCGAATAAGAGTACCTAGGCCAACCAAAATTCTGATAAAGCAGCATATTATAGTAGAATGGGAGAGAGTGAGAAAAGCTTCCTAAACTTAAAAAGCCTTTTTTTTGAATGAATATTGCAATAAGGTGGCATAACTATATATGGAAAGGATGTGTCGGAAAACCCAACCAATGGGAAGTCCATTTTTGGCTGGACGACAATGGAGAAAATACCAAAGCCACCAAAGGGAATTAGACAAATCATACAAAAAATCTAACAGAAGGTCTTGGGAAATAAATTTGGGCATTAAGAGTAAATGCTCTCATATGTCGATCGTCGACATGTGTCCTTTGCCAACCAACTTTCTTATGTGAAAAAACATGGATTAAAGCATTCAATTCTAACAAATTAAATAGGCACGTCTTTTCAAAAGTAACTTGCATTACTTAAGCATGTTTCTCATAGCTAAAAGCATGCTTCCCAATGCAATGATCTTATTTGTGAAAGAGGCAGTGGGGAGAATGTATTAATTCCATTCTCACGACATTTTTGGCATTCCCAAGGGATACGGATCTCAAATCCACACATATCACCTTGGTGGTAGCATTTAACAAACCAACGGTAGTGGCGTAGCCTTAACTGCATGTACATGCAAGGGAATTAACTGTACCCAAAAGGAATTTTTTTCTAAGTAGCAAAAGGCAAGTGGTTGTTTCATTCAAGAAACTCTCTGCAACTTCTCAACACAACCATGCCCGAGCCCTCAACATCTGGTAGGAAGGTTGGAACCTCATCAAAGAGGTCGGGTTACACCAATATATTTGGGAGGAATTCATTTGCAAGCGCCCCAACCCCAGAGGAGTGGCCTTTTGAATTTTGTAAAAAGGTGCAACCAGATAAATGTTTCGAGAGAGAGGAAGTGCAGGATTTTTCCAACAACATTTTTGACCCAAAATTGGTGGCTAACCCTAAAAATCTTAGAGAAGGGGCACTCCAAATAATGATAGATCATGGGTCATCTGAAGGCTTCACGTTTCGACTCTGGAATTGTGGTCTACCACAGTTCATGTTGCATGTCGTACACCCATGCCCAAAGCTAGTGGATGCATGTGCCAAAAGATTAGACAAGGAGACAGAGACCATTGTAGGCAACAAGATCAAAGCCATAATTTTTGTCGTAGCCATATGGGATATGATATGTATCCCTACAACTTGGGGTGCTAAACATTTCGATGAAGAAACGATGGAAAATTTATGGGAGGAAAGAACTGAGAAAGGAAGCTTTTATGAGGATGAAACGAAGGAAAGAACGAAGAGAGGCCATTTTTCTTTCCCTCTTGCATGTAGAAAGTTCAAGAAAGACACACAAACTATCTTCTCAATGTTGGCTTGGATTTACAACCTTGATGATGATGAGGACATCCATCCCTTCCAGATGGGCCTGAATTTTATGCTCAAGAGGGAGAAGTGTCAGAAATATTATGATTTTTCTAATACAATAGCCATGGGAATGCTAGAACAATTGAAGAACTATGATACTGAGTATAAATTCAGGTATTCCTCTTTCTTGGCCTGTTTTATTTTGCATCAAATTTTTGAGTTTTTGGAGAGAATTTTTCCAGTGTCTAGGTTCGATGCAAAAGGTTTATATCAACCAGTTTCTGTATGGACCTATGTGATTTCAAAAACATACAATTACTTTTGGTTTGTGGATTATTTTTTGAGGCCATTCCTTCAATATTTTCTCCCACGAACTATGGGTCATTCCTCTCCTGAGATCTTGCAATGGATGAGAAATCCGCCGACCTTGGTGGATTATTTCCTAGGAGAGGATTTTACGTTTATTAGATTCCATGGTTTCAATGGAGAGCCTTTCAGACTCCCCAAATTTGTAATAGATAGAGTTTTGTGTTGGAGGCATGTTGTCATGCAATCCTTTCCGACAACACCTATGCCTTGAAAAGAATAAGACAAGGCTATATCCCCTTCAACATTGCCAATAGTTAGGTGACATTGGGGAAGCTGAGGGTGAACTTACAAACCTACTAGCGGCCCTAGGTTTGGTCCTCATTTGTGACACATGGGACTACAATCTGACAAAGAACTTCACTTTGAAACATGAGAGTCAGGAGTATTTTGAGTCAAGGAGGAATCTAACTCAAGAAAGGCCAAAGGTATACATTGACTTGGCCCACATACCAATCAAATGACCAAAATGGCTGAATTTCTATGTACCACTGGCGGAGTATCAAAGGAACCTCGATGGGTAAGTCCCTCAACATGCAATTGAAGCACAAGGGATGGTTGGAAAGGAAAAAGATAGATTTTTGGAGGTCTTGACAAGAGATGAGGTCCCTCAATGCCTTGTTCAGAGAGTTTTGACCACATGATGAAAGGTTCAAGAGATTTACGATGAAGAGGCCGATATCGACAATAGCAACCCAGAGACAAGTCATGAGATTGAAGAGGAGCAACTTTCACACCATACTTCCCATCCTAAAGAATCTAACAAGAGAGGAGGCTTGAAGGAAAGGGACTCACAAGTCACGTCCTCTGTTAGTGCTCAAAGTAAAGGGAAAAGAGCCTGATGATCCCTAAGAAGGTCTGTTGTGGTTATCGAAGGCCAGGTTTCAGCGGGATCAACTACCAAAGGATCAAAATGTACCAATTCTTTCGTGCAAAGAGAAGACGAGTTCAGGACCTAGGTTCACTCGATACATTAGCCAGAGGAGAAGAAGAAGTGGAGTCTATTCTGCAAAGTGTTTTGACTATTGTGGCCTAGGTAAGTTTTACTCCTCTTCTTCCTACCTCTGTGTCCTTGGTTACTCCTTTGCCCCCATTTGTAGAAAAGAATCATCCGACCTTGGACCTCGATCTTTTGGTCCTTAATGAACTTCCAACCATTTTTAGCAATGAACCTTGTGGAGCAACCCCACACGCTGATCGAGCAACATCTACTTCAGCCGCTATTGATTCTTTGATCACCCTATCCAAGGCCCCCATTGAAAAAGTTGAATCATCCATGTTTCCCATTACTCTAGATCCATCCACTTTTGGGAAAAAATATCTCCTTCTGCCCATTTCTCTTTCCACCCCAACTGGTTTTCCCCTACCCAATCACAATTCGGTATCCCACCTTTTTCCATGATTACACTCCCATTTGCCTCCCCACATGCTCATACATTCAAGGTTTCTCCTTCTATTACCCTTTTTGGTCTCCCTCTAGGTGCTTCCATTGAAACACAAAGAATTGATATGCCTTAGAGTCTCCAAGAAAAAATTGAGGAAACTGAGTGGTCGACAAGCCAGAAAGCTGAAAAAGTTATTAAAGAACACTGCACTACTGACTACCAAGAAGATTGAAGCTTGATTCAATGAAGAGAAAAATTCTCTACTGATTACTACTATGAAGCTGCTTTTGTCCAAACCCGAAGGAAAAATGCAAATGGAAGACTACGACATCAGGGCCATGGGCCTAGATTTGAATGAAACTCGCTCGCACAACAAAGTGGTCCTAGCTAAGGCCACCCAAAAGGTGGTATATGCAGATTATGAAAGACTGGACATGAAATTGAAGAAGTGTGAGGTAGAGTTAATGAATGCAAAGGAAACATTGAATAGGTTGTAGATAGAGATAAAGGCTAGAGATGTTGAGATGGACCACATAAGGAAAATACATAATCAACAAGGAGAATCAACTAAGTTGCTCAAGGAGGCCCAAGGTGAACAGGTTCAACTGTATGCTAAAATTGAAAAGTTGAGAGTTGAGCTTGCTACTGAGCACCAGAAAAACACTGAGTACTAGTGTACTAAGGAAAACATAAAGAGAGAGTTGGATGGCATCCTATCTCGAGTTTCCAACAATATACAAAATTCCTAGGCGAAAGTAGAGAAGTTAAAACAAGAGAATCAAGAAATCGCATCCACTCTACAAGCTCGTGATCAAGAGATCGAAAGATTGAGCTTCGAACTGGTGAGTGCCCTCCGGGAGAAGAATCAAATGGAGGAGAATGCAAGAGCGAAAGATGCTCAGTTACATTAGGAGTTAATTTTTGCACAAGGGTCTAGGACTCTCCCAGTGTTGAAGAAGTTGATATCCATGCACTGGGAATGAATCATGGTTGTAGTTGCTATCCTCAAACCAGCCCTACAATTTTTGAGGGATGCTCAAGAATTAAATGAAAAGCTTGGCCCACTGGCTGACCAAATTCTATAGATATATGCTCCCTAAGTAGTTGAATCACAAATCCTAATTTCCAAGTTGTGTGTGGCCATTGAGAGGCCCTAAGAACTGCATGAATTATGGATTGAAGGGCTGCATCCAATAAAGCAAAAAAAATTAGTAGCTGCCACAAGGTCGCAACAAGAAGCAAGGATTTCTAGGTAGTGTTGAACAAGAGGGTCGACGAAACCAAGAAGGATTTCGGTGTGCTGCATAGCTTTGGGTTGCCTCCCTTTCTTTCACTAGATGGAGATGTGCTATCAGTTGAGAAAATCAAAGACGCAATCAAACATAAGGTCTGAACTTCTATAAAACTCCTATGTTCGAGAGCGACACCCACTATTGATGTTGTCGAGCATGAGATCTTTCCACTCTCATCTCTATTATCACCTTGGGGTGGTTTCAACAAATGGGGATTTTTTTCCTTCAAAGAAGTCTTCAAGCTAGATCAAGCGTATAAGGTCATCTGTGATCTTGTCCGTCCGACTAATGTGGATTGGGAGGTGCAACATTCCACTTTTGTCAAACTCCAAGAACAAATAATGGTCTAGGTTTGCGCTTCCACAAGTGAAGGCCCCTTGTGAGTCGCTAGAACTGTGAAGCATTTTTTCCTTAATTGTTTTTTATTTTTGGTTTTTATATGTTTTTGGCTTCGGATGTGTCCACACTCAAAGCAAAGTTCCTAAAAGGAATGCAATGTTCCATGTGGTGGCTGCATGACTTTTGTTTATCACTTTCCTTCCTAGGAGAGGGTCGTGACACATGTCAAATCGATGAAGATTTTCTCAAGGACAATTTTCACAAATCTAAGAATCTTCACCTGCTTGACATATCATCTCTTCATTGCGGGCAGTTTGTGCTCTTAAGAAGCGATCTTTTCAGAGGTTTGTCGAAGCATGCTAGGTATTTTGGTTTTCAAGATGGGAACTTTAAGTCGGCGCCGTCGAGCCACATGATTGGTCAACTAGAATTTTTCTGGGCTGTTTTCTAGGATTTGATTGTTTGCAGATAATGATCTTTGCTAAATATCTAAAGGGAATTAATGCAACAGTTGGGGATTAATGAGAAAAGATTTCCATGACCTAACTAAAGATCTACAATTAGATTGTGAGCTATCAAATGCCAACATCTAGAAGTAATTACTTTTGGAATGTGGTAGCGGTTCTCTCTTTTTTCAACTATAAATGGGAGGCGGTAACAAAAAGGAGTTTTTTCCCAAGTTCTAAGTTCTAGTTTCTTTTTTTGAAGACAAAGTTTCTTTAATTTTCTTTAGGCATAGAAGTATTTTTCAGAAGTAATTGGTAGAAAACTGCTTTTCTTTGCCATGTTATATTGTTTTAACTCAAACTATTATTGGATGAGCATCCGACCTTTGTTTTCTAAGCTCATTTGATATTCAAGCATGAACTATTCAAAATAAATCTTTGAGACTATGCATGTTATGGCCTTTATCAAGTTCCTTCTTTATGCTTTCGTTTAGAATGAAACACTGTGTTAAGTTGAATTCAAATAGTTTGAGTAGTTGATTTCCATGTTGTAAGCTTATATGGTATGATAATAACTTATGAAAATTGGATTATGTTTGTTGAACTTCTCTACTTTCCTAAAGGGTTGTTTTTTCATATTATGTTATAAGAAGAGAAATAGTTTATACAATTTATGAATGTTATTCTGTTAACCTCAAAAATCTTTATGCTTGATCGGACTTTAATGAACACTACCTATGTGGAGATTTGAAAGACTGCATTGTGCTTGTATTTAGCCTTTGTTGTCGTTCTCTTCCCAACAATGAAGGGTTGTGACATTTTGTATCTAATATATCATTCATAGGAAAGATTGGGTTTGAAATGTTGTAAAAGATTTGGCACATCGCCATTTTTATGTTTTACAATTACATTTCATTTTACCCTTTTCTCCAAAACTCAGAGAAGAGACAAATTTCTATAAAGATCCCAGAGGTATTCAGTGAGGCACAAATTGGTCCCCCACTCATTGAATTTCCCATAAGGCCATCAGAGAGGCACAAGCTTTGATGGTCAACAGTTCACAAGTTCATTTGATAACAATAAAAAGATCCACATCATTTTTATTCTATATTAATCTTGATCAATAGTGTAATGGAAGAGAACTATTAGATTGGTAACTCTTTGGGGAAGCATAGTGTTTCCATCTATCCTATTGTTGTATATGAGCTTCTTTATACACAAGTGAAGTGGTGGGGCCATTGAAATTCTAATTTGTATTTTAGGGATCAAGAGCGAAATGATATTAATTTGTTAAACTAACAAATTTTAATATCATGTGCATGGGCTATTGATCTTAAAGAATATCTAACCATTTTGAAGGATTCCTTCAATCTGTGAAGTTGTAGAAGGGACCCACTAGTGCCACCATGGTCATTTCCAATCACAAACTTGATGGAAGAGAGTTATTAGATGAAAAAATTATTTGAGGTGTGAAATATTTTCACGTGGCCTACAAATGCCAAACTTTCCTTTATTTTATTCTCACAAACAATGGGGCCTAATTAATTGATGTGAAAATTCAAAAAATGGTGCAATAATTTTAAGTTATTTGAATGCAAACTTAAAAATTATGTGCTAGCCATTGATGTTAGAAATATTGAACAATTGTAAAGTTTGTCTTTGTTTTTATTTCTTCAAATAGTGCTCCAAATATTCAAAACTTATGCACTACTAATAAAAATTTCCCAATGAAAAGCATTTAGCAATTGAGATCAAAATGATAGTCCATAACAACTATACAACTTTAAGATATGACAAGAATAATATGTTCCAATATATTAAGACAAGCTATTGTCGGTAACAAAGATTAGCACTAACTGAAATCTAGTCATCCACATTCAAATTATTGTGTAACTTGATTTGGCGACCCATAATAGCCAATAACACATAAAATAAAGGATATGGGTAACATGGGATAATGAAAGTGGGAATATGTAATAAAAAAGAAAGTTGTAACATGCCAACCGTTCACTAAAGTAATTTTTCCTAAGTTTTCACTTTGTGAGTAAATAAACTATGTAACAAGCCATTGCAATACATTTTTTATTTTCTTTATTGAGAACAAATGAACATAGATTCCATAACAACATACAAGAAGGATTCCATTTCAATATAATAATTTCACAAATTACAATATTCCCAAGAATGTGTACAAGTACATACATAGCTCAATCAAGCCTTAAAGCAATAGATATAGATGGGCCAGGATCCGCCTTTCAAAACCTTGGTCTTTTGTCGCCTATTGAGGAGAAGCACCACTCAAACACTTTTCCACCAACCACAAAATCCTATGCGGTCCCTTGCAAATATTTCATTATCCCATGTCACAACTTTCTTTATTCAAGTGCTTAGTGTTGTGCCCTACATGACTAGAACTTGTAACCCTACAATATGGAACTAGCATGCACTACATGGACACAATGAACTAATAGTGGATCCAAAGGCAATCAAACTACTTTGGCCAAAGTGTTCTCACTCAGTACTTCGAGTGATGGTCATTTTATTCACTTACACTACTTAAGCTCGTTTTGACTTAAGGCCATTATAATTTATGCATAGGCAATCCCTCTAATGGGAAATCTTTAACCCTAGAATTAACCTATCAATAATCTTACATACTCTAGGGTATTTATACTCACAAAGCATATTTAAAAGTTCCCTCCCTTCAATGGACAAACAATCCCAAGAGTAACCCACTAGCTATCTAGTATAATCAAATAACTTAGCTATGAGTAACCCTTAATAAACCTCTCTCTCAAGTTGATAATATGCTTCTCACAAATTGATAATATGGTCTCACAAAACACTCAAAGCTCTCACAAAATATACTAGAATAATGCAGAATAGAAGTGTGTAATGGAGTGGATTAGAAGAAGAATAATAAATGAGAGAGCATGCCTCTCTATTTATACAACAAAAAGGAGACTTCATAGCCTACATAAAAGGCATGTAAATTGATAGCAATCTCCATGCTAGTCGACTCACTTCACTAGGCAAAAAGGTGGCAACAATCAAAGAGTTTACTTAGCACAAGAAGCTACAAGTTGACCTTTATGTTTTGACATAAACATAAGACTATTTCAATCTACACATGATCAAATGGTGATAGTCGTATTGTTTCCAAAATGGACTTCTACAACATTTAGAACTTCATAAAATTGTGGTAAGCAAGCAACCTTCTTCCTATTATTTTGGTGCGGCTTAACTCATTGAATCAATCTACTTCCAAAATGTAACACTTTCCCAAGGTCGACTAAGTCTAATTTTGCAGCAAATAGAGGAATGAAGTGTCACTTTGCACATATATGGTGCTTTGACCATTTCTTTACCTTGTTGTTACGTATCCTATTATCATGTGTTTTACTTTATTTTCTCTCGACTTAACTATTGTGCATTACATAGCATATAAATCAATCCACACACATTGCCAATATATTATATTCAGCCTTTTAAATGCATTGTATACATTATATACAATCAAACTATGCTTACTTAAATAAATCGACCTCTAAGCATAGCATATGTTAATCGACCTTAAGCATATCTTCATATACAAATATATATTCATATATTTACATATACATATATATAGGTATATCAACACACATAGATATATGTATATGCATATATATGTTAATATATATACATTTCATGTCAATAAAGTATGTATATATTCAATATAAAAAAGAATACAAACAAGTTAATATTCTCATAGTAATAACAATTACATTGATTGCTTACATATATATTCCTCTATGTACATGTATACATATAGATATATGTATATATCATATATACATATATTTATATATACACACATTCGATTGAACACCAAGCACATACACAATTACTATTGTACTGATAGGTACCTACGTGCGATATATCTATACATATACATATACATGTCGTAAGGTCCATTTGATAGTTCCATGTGCATAAGCAACCCATTCATAAGTGTGCATAGGTATGTATACCTATGTACCCTCATGTATGCATTCCTTCATGCGTATGGTCTAACATTGACATGCATATGTGTACATATACATATTCCACGTATGTTCAACTCATCAAACAAGCATAGCAATTTAGAGAAGAACTCATAAGCTCAAACAGATAAACATCACCCAATAATGCACTCAATAGTAATCAAGACCCTTACTAATGCATACACATCAAACTAAGGATGACTTACCAACTCCCAACAAAATAACTTGACTCAACCATACTGTTGTGAGTGTGTGTAAGCTCAAATAGGTTACATTATTGGTTACCTGACCAAGATCTCTCTTGAGTGATACTTCCCCTCCACCTGGAGGATTGAGCATATACCTAAATCCAACTAACACATGCCCACGATAGTCAGTTCACAAAATATACATTACACATAATACATCTCCATAGTTAGAATATCAATACCATTCATTTCACATATATGCATTTCTTCACATATCATTAAATGAGATAACATTCATTCATAACTCATTGATAGAAAAGTGCAAGCACAATTTATTCACCTTCAAAATTGAAATTACATTCACATTTACCCTACATAGTAATAGTAATAGTGAATACACAATTGGGGTGTAACATACTTCCCCCCTTGTGAATCATTGTCCTCGATGATTTTATATAGCAACATAAAAAAAGCATAAAAAACATATTTTTTTTAAGCATTCTCAAATGTATCCAAAACATGAGGAAAATTTTGTTGAATCTTAGTATAGTCTTTCCAAGTGGCTAAGCCTTCCACATACTGGTCCCACTAGAATTTGCACTATAGAACCTCCTTGTTATGCAAGTGAAGCTTACGTGTTCTGAGTACCTTGACGGGCTCAAGTGTTACCACTTTGGGGTCTTCTACCTGTAAAACTCCAATAAATCACATGATTATCACCTGGTATATACTTCTTTAGGTAGGACACACGGAAGCCATTATGCATCCTAGCAAGAGTTGGTGGCAATGCAATTTGATAAGTTACTAGATTCACTTCCTCGAGAATCTCAAAAGGTCCTACATAGTGTGGGGATAACTTGGAAAACTTCCCAAATTTAATGGAATTCTTTTGAGGTTTCACTCTCAACAACACCTTGTCACCTATGAAAAAATTATGGGGTACTTTGCTAGTATCAACATAGCTTTTTTGTCTATCATTAGCTTTAGCCAACCTTTGCTTAACAACTTTTACTTGTTCTTCCATTTTAGCCAACATCTTTGGCCCAAGACTCACTCTATCCTTAATTTTATCCCAACTCATAGGATTTTGACACTTTTGACCATATAACACTTCGAAAGGAGCACCCATCTTTATCGTGAAATGGTAAGAATTAATGTTGTAAGAAAATTCCACTAAAGGCAAGTAGTCTTCCCACTTGTACTGTTGATCCATGCAAAACATTCTAAATAGGTCTTCCAATACTTGATTCACCCTTTCAGTTTGTTCACCCATTTCCAAATGATATGCTAAGCTAATATTCAGTTGAGTCCCTACTGTAGAAAACAAGGTTTTCCTAAATCTAGAAGTGACTTGTGCATCCCTATCTGAGATAATCTTTTGAGGAACCCTATGCAACCTAAACACTTCTTGTACAAATTTCCTTGCTATGACAGGTGCTCCATTAGTTAGATTCTCGGGTATGAAATGTGCTACTTTGGTAAGCTTATCTACAACCACAAGAATGACATTATGCTTATTCCTTGACATGGGAAATCCTTGCACAAAGTCCATACTTATGACTTGCCACTTTCTCTCTAGTATATCATGTGGGTATAACAAGCCTGCATGATGATGATGCTTTGCTTTCACCCTTTGACATTCAAGACACCTAGCTAAAAATCTAGCAGCATCTCCTTTCACCCCCTTCCAAAAATATAACAGCTTCACATTTTCCATCATTTTTGTCACTCCAAGGTGTCCAGAGTATGGTGCTTTGTGTACTTCTTTCTATACCAAATTCCTTAAATCTTCTATGTCAGGTACATACATTCTCCCCTTATATCTAAGTAATCCATTAGGTTCAAAATGAAAACCTTCATACCTAGTATCTTGCAGATTGTTAATGAGTGCTTGCTTGACTTGCAAGTAGTACTCATCGTCTTTGCATTTCTACAACACTTGACCTTTAAAGTTGGTTTGAATCATCACTATTGAAGCAATACGATGTATTCAACTCAAGGCATCAACAACATGATTCTCCTTTCCTTTGAAGTAACTAATGTTGAAGTCATAATCAACTATTAACTCTAACTGTCTTCTTTTCCTAGCATTCATATTGGTTTGAGTGAATAGATACATCAACCCGTGATGATCAGTTTTCATCTCAAAGGGTTTCCCTAACAAGTAATGCCTCCACATTTGTAATGTGTGAACCACTGTTGCTAACTCCAAATCATGCAATGCATAATTCTGCTCATAAGGTTTCAACTTTCTTGATTTGTAAGCAATTACTTGCCCATCTTGCATTAACAAACCCCCTAATCCCTCCTTGGATGCATCTGTGATAATAGTAAAGTTACCTTAAGGATCTGGTACTTTCAAGATTGGTGCAATAGTCAATTTCTCTTTAAGTAGGTCAAAAGATTCTTGAGACTTCTTAGTTGCCTCAAATTTCTTCCCTTTCCTATACAAAATAATTGGAAAGGAGATATTGGAGAAGTTTGCAAAAAACTTTCTATAATACCCTACTAGACCCTTGAAACTCCTTACCTCATACACATTCTTGGGTACTGGCCATTATAGCACTGGCTTGATCTTAGCTGGATAAACTAAGATTCCATAAACCAAAATCACATGCCCAAGATAATGCACTCTCCTCTAAAAGAAGGTACACTTAGAGAGTTTACCATACAATTTTTGTTCTCTTAAACATTGTAGGACTATCTCTAAATGTCTACAATGATCCTCCTCATCCTTAAAATAAATTAGGGTTTCATCTAGGAAAACCAGGAAATTTTTATTTAGGCAATCCCTAAATACACTACTCATCAGGTTCATAAATGTTGTAGGTGCATTCGTTAAACCAAAGGGTAGAACTGTAAACTCATAGTGTCCATATCTAGTTCTAAATGCAGTCTTAAAGATGTCTTCATCCTTAATTCTCAACTGGTGGTATCCAAATCTTAGATCTATCTTAGAGAATACAACAGTTCCCCTCATTTGATTGAAAATATTGTCAATACATGGAAACAAATACTTGTTCTTTAACATAGCTTTGTTAAGCATGCGATAATCGATGCACAAATGAAAAGTACCATCCTTCTTTTTCACAAAGATGATTGGTGCTCCCCAAGGCGACACACTTGGTCTTATCAACTCTTTAGGCAACAGTTCATCCAATTGTGCCTTAAGCTCCATTAGCTCGGTTGTTGTCATCCTATATGACACCTTGGAAATAGGTTTAGAACCTGGAACTATATCTATACAGAAGTCAAATAGCCTTTTCAGTGGCAACCTAGGTAATTCATTTGGAAACACATCTGAAATTTTTTTAAGTATAGGATACCTCTGCATATCTGACATTCCTGTCTCATCCATTTCACCCTCTTCCATCTCTTGGAATTTTTGTGACCCAAATTTATCAAACTTCTCTTCAAGTTCTTCTATCTTGATTGCAAATAGTTTGCACCTTTTCTTCTTAGCCCTTAATAGTTGCATTGCACAGATTTGAGAAATCTTGACCTCTTTAGGTATCCCTTCAAACTTTACTTGGTTACCAAGATCATCTAGGCATTATATAGTTTTAGCATGGAAATCTAACTTAGCCCTATGTCTCCACAAACAATTCATACATAAAATAACATCATAGGATCCTAAAGGCACAACATATAGGTTCACTTATGTAGAAAAACAAGTTAGCTCTATCCTAGCTTCAAACAAACATTGTTCCACCTTTGCTCTCGTCTAGTTTGCATACTCTACATCCCAAGACATTGCCATGTATCCAACCTTTCTAGATAATTTCTTAGCTACTTTAAGTGAAATGCAATTCTTAGTTGCACCAGTATCTATAAGTATAGAAATGGGTAACCCAAACAAAATACCTAGAGTTTCAACTAGAGTCGCTTGATACTCTACCTGGAGATCATCTATAGCTGCATGTATCTTTTGTTGGAACATCGATTGCTAGGTAGGTAGTGAATTACCTTAAGATAATGACTCGAAAGACCCATTGGGACATTCTCTAGCATAGTGGTCTCCTCCACATGTAAAGCATCTAGTATTCAGTCCTCTCTTCCTTGCGGGTTCTATAGATTTACTAGTGTTTCCACCAGCATGTTGGTATTCCCACCATTCAAACCATTCCTCTTAAATTCCCTTTTTGATTCTTTTCCTCCATTGTAGGATCCTTTTTCCCCTTGCTTGGGTACATTATGCACAAATTCCACCTTTGGTGTTGGCTTATCTTGAACTCCCACAACCTTCTTACGTACAATCTCTATTTTCTTTACAAATGGAGATAGCCTTGAGCTTCTGCTCCTGTTTAGCTGCTTTCTCATACACAAGATCTATAATTGTTGGACTGTGCACATCCACCTCTCCTCTAATCTGAGTGTTAAGTCCCATGATAAACTTTCTTATGTTAAAGCATTCATCTTTCTGGTACATAGGAACATAATGTAGCAGACGGGTAAACTTCTCCCAATACTCATTGACCGTCATATTACCTTATCTCAAACTCTAAAAATTTATGAGTTTCTAGTTAAAATAAATTTGGGGCAACCATCTCTTATGGAAAATATCAACAATTTCACTCCAAGTCAATTTCCATTAGTTAATATTGAGTTCCATCTTTTTATTCATCCACAATTAGAGGCGTCTCTTGCTAAGTGGTATGTGCCCCATGCGGATTTGGTGGCCTCAATATAATTTTGAATCCTAAAATAATTCTCCATTTGGACTATCCAAGCCTCAACTTCATCTCCATTGGCACTTCCCTCAAACTTGGGTGGGGTAATTTTCTTCATATCTCTAGAAATTTCAGAAGCCATACACTTCTTTTTTGTTTCCTTAGATGGTGTAGGTGATTTCTCTCTCTCATGATCATGAGTTTGATCATGTTCCTAAGAAGAGTCTTCTCCCTCATGATCATTATTGGGAACTTCCTTCTCAACCCTACCCTTTACCCTTTCTTGTTCTAGGTTTCCAACCTTGCTAAGATTTGGTCTAGTCTAGCTTCAACTCCTACTGGTCCTTGCCCAACTTCTTGGCTTCCACTAGGATTGGTTCGTGTCCTCACCATATTCACAAGAATGGATTTTACCTGAAGGTTCATCCATATTAGATTTAATCATGTTATCAACTATCTTATGGAAAACATTGGAATGGAATTCATTCACACATAAAGAATTCCACATAAGAATGAAGCACACACTTTTGATAAACACATGATTTTATTCATTTTTCAAGGATTTCAATATCCTTTGATTATATGGAGTGACTATTCAGATAGTCGAGTGGAGAGTATCCCTCAAATTCACTCTCTGAAACATAAATTAATGGAGTATATCCTACAAATTGAGATTGTTTCTCATCTCTCATTTATTCATACCTATCCTAGAATGGATAATAGCCTTCAGATTTGGCATCTGATACATAGTTGTCAGGTACATAACCCTCAGACTCGTTACTCGAGGAAATTACAATTACTTTTGGCATTGGAAGAACTCTAGTGTCCATAAAGATAAATGTTGGACTAACACTTCCTTCTAAGGGCATATCCCTGGAGAGTGATAAATATTTAGACTTCTCTGGTGATTCAGAAGGCAGGTAGTTGTGCTTAGCCTCCATCTTCATCTTTCTCTTCACATCACTTATCTGAGAAAGCGCATGACTAAAAGTTTCATTGTTGCTTAACTAGATGGAATCATCATAGTTAGTACCCTCAATTGTTCTAGCGATGGATTCTCTTTCCTTCTTGGCCTTGAGGTAGCGCTCATTTCCAATTACTGAATTTTTAGCCGTTAACCTAAGACATACCATCCTGACACAAAAATTTCCAAACATTAGATAACATTGGATGGAAAGAATGATGAACTCATATGTTTCAGAGCTAAACCCTGTAGCTTTGATACCACATGTAACATGCCAACTATTCAATGAAGTAATTTTTCCTAAGTTTTCAATTTGTGAGTAAATAAACTATGTAACAAGTCATTGTAATAAAAAAATTCTTTTCTTTATTGAGAACAAAAGAATATAGATTCCATAACAACATACAACAAGGATTCCATTTCAATATAATAATTTCAAAAATTACAATATTCCCAAAAATGTGTACAAGTACATACATAGCTCAACCGAGCTTCAAAGCAATAGATATAGATGGTCCAGGATCCACCTTTCAAAACCTTGGCCTTCTATCGCCTGCTAAGGAGGAGAAGCATCACTCAAGCATTTTTTTGCCAACCACAGACTCATATGCGGTCCCCTGCACATCTATCATATGATAAATGGCCATACCCTTCAACAAAGAGATTGGTGGAGTAACCTCATACGACAACCACACTAAGCTTAGTGTTGTTCCCTACATGACTAGAACTTGTAACCCTACAATTTGGAACAAGCATGCACTACATGGACATGGTGAATTGATAGTGGAGTCAAAGACAATCACACTTCTTTGGCCAAAGTGTTCTCACTCACTACTTCGAGTGATGATCATTTTATTGACTTCACTACTTAATCTCATTTTGACTTAAGGCCACTATAATCTATGCAAAGGTAATCCCTCCAATGGGAAATATTTAACCCCATAATTAACCTATAAATAATCTTGCATACTCTAGTGTATTTCTACTCACAAAGCATATGTAAAAGTTCCCTCCCTTCAATGGACAAACAATCCCAAGAGTAACCCACAAGCTATCTAGTATAATCAAATAACTTAGCTATGAGTAACCCTTAAGCTACCCTTGTTTAATCATATCTAGTATAATAATACCTATGAAAAGCAATTCCTCATATTATGGAGTAATTACAAGCACTTCACAAAACAACATAAACAACTTATAATTACCTTTCAAAGAAAATTCTATCTTTTCCTAATGCAAGTGATTTCAATAGATCAAATAAAGCACTCAATAATCAATCTTTCACAAACAAAGACAAATAAAGGAAGATTTATCCTTATGCTTGTAATACGCTTGTCTAATTGACTGGATGTTTCTTAGCTTTCCAACAACAACAACTATCTTTACTTTGATCTCACAAGCAATGCCTCAATAAACCTCTCTCTCAAGTTGATAATATGCTTCTCACAAATTGATAATATGGTCTCACAAAACACTCAAAGCTCTCACAAAATACAACAGAATAATGCAGATTAGAAGTGCGTAATAAAGTGGATTAGAAGAAGAATAACAAATGAGAGAGAATGCCTCTCTATTTATACAACAAAATGGAGACTTCACAACCTATAGAAAAGGAATGTAAATTGATAGCAATCTCCATGCTAGTAAACTCACTTTACTAGGAAAAAAGGTGGCATAAATCAAAGAGTTTACTTAACACAAGAAGCTACAGGTTAACCTCTATGTTTTGACAACATAAGACTATTTAAATTTGCACATGATCAAATATTCACAATCACATTGTTTCCAAAATGGAATTCTACAAAATTTAGAGCTTCATAAAATGGCACCAAGCTAGTAGCCTTCTTCCTATTATTTTGGTGTGGCTTAACTCATTGAATCAATCTACTTCCAAAATGTAACAATTGCCCAAGGTCGACTAAGTCTAAGTTTGCAACAAACAAAGGAATGAAGTGTCGCTTTGCACATATATGGCGCTTTGACCATTTCCTTACCTTGCTATTACTTATCCTATTATCATGTGTTTCACTTTATTTGTTGTTGGTATTTAATCCATCGCTATATGATAAGGCGTCCAAAGTAAATTGCAATTTACTAAGTCAAAAATGTTCTATCTCAAAGCATCAATTATGTCAATTTCTCCATATCAACTTAACTGTTGCGCATTACATAGCATATAAATTGATCCACGCGCATTGCCAATATTATATTCAGCCTTGTAAATGCATTGTATATGTTATATACAATCGGCCTATTGTTACTTAAATAAATCGGCCTCTAAGCATAGCATACGTTAAATGATCTTAAGCATATATTCATATACATATATATTCATATATATGTGTATGTGTGTGTGTGTGTATCAACACATATATATATATGTATATGTATATATATGTTAATATATATATACATTTCATGTCAATAAAGTATGTATATATTTGATATAAAAAAGAATACAAAAAAGTTAACATTCTCATAGTAATAACAATTACATTTATTGTGTACATATATATATACAAATATATATTCCTCAATGTACATGTATACGTATGTGTACATATATTGATACATTCACATGGGAAATGTTTGTTTGCCAAACATACATGTGTATCGATACATATATACATATGCATATATGTATATATCATATATACATATGCATATATGTATATATCATATATACATATGCATATATGTATATATCATATATACATATATATATATACACATTTGATTGCACACCAAGCAAATACACAATTACTATCGTACTGATAGGTACCTACGTGCGATATATCTATACATATACATATACATGTCGTAGGGTGCATTTGATAGTTCCATGTGCATAAGCAACCCATTCATAAGTGTGCATATGTATGTCTACCTATGTATCCTCATGTAACACTTGCCCAAGGTTGACTAAGTCTAAGTTTGCAATAAACAAAGGAATGAAGTGTCGCTTTGCACATATATGGCACTTTGGCCATTTCCTTACCTTGCTGTTACTTATCCTATTGTCATGTGTTTCACTTTATTTATTGTTGGTATTTAATCCATCACTATATGATAAGGCGTCCAAAGTAAATTGCAGTTTACTAAGTCAAAGATGTTCTATCTCAAAGCATCAATTATGTTAATTTCTCCATATCAACTTAACTGTTGTGCATTACATAGCATATAAATTGATCCAGACACATTGCCAATATTATATTCAGTCTTGTAAATGCATTGTATATGTTATATACCATCGGCCTATGCTTACTTAAATAAATCGGCCTCTAAGCATAGCATATGTTAATCGATCTTAAGCATATATTCATATACATATATATTCATATATATGTGTGTGTGTGTGTGTGTGTGTGTATCAACACAAACACACACACACACACACACACACACACACACACACACATATATATATATGTATATGTGTCTATATGTTAATATATATATACATTTCATGTCAATAAAGTATGTATATATTCGATATAAAAATGAATACAACAAAGTTAACATTCTCATAGTAATAAAAATTACATTGATTGCATACATATATATATATACAAATATATATTCCTCAATGTACATGTATACGTATGTGTACATATATCGATACATTTGCATGGGCAATGTCCGTTTTCCAAACATACTTGTGTATCAATACATGTATACATATGCATATATGTATATATCATATATATATATACACACACACATTTGATTGCACACCAAGCAAATACACAATTACTATCGTACTAATAGGTACCTATGTGCGATATATCTATACCTATACATATACATGCCGTAGGGTCCATTTGATAGTTCCATGTGCATAAGCAACCCATTCATAAGTGTGCATATGTACGTCTACCTATGTACCCTCATGAACGCGTACTTTCATGTGTATGGTCTAACATTGACATGCATATGTGTACATATACATATTCCACGTATGTTCAACTCATCAATACAAGCATAGCAATGTAGAGAAGAACTCACAAGCTCAAATAGATAAACATCATCCACTAATGCACTCAATAGTAATCAAGAACCTTACTAATGCAAACACATCAAACTAAGGATGACTTACCAACTCCCAACAAAATAACTTGACTCAACCATACTACTATGAGTGTGTGTAAGCTCAAATAGGTTACATTACTAGTTACTCGACCAAGATCTTCTCTTGAGTGCTATTTCCCCTCCACCTGGAGGATTGAACATATATTATACCTACATCCAACTAGCACATGCCCACGGTAGTTAGTTGTTCACAAAATATGCATTACACATAATACATCTCCATAGTTAGAATATCAATTCAATAACCATTCATTTCACATATATGCATTTCTTCACATATCATTAAATGAGATAACATTCATTCATAATTCATTGATAGGAAAGTGCAAACATAATTTATTCACCTTCAGAATTCAAATTACATTCACATTTACCCTAAATAGTAATAGTAATAGTAAATACACAATTGGGGTGTAACAAAAACACTCCAATTGCTTGTGCCAATGTGATGAGTTGCAAGTGCAAGAATTCAAAGGATTTGGTGTAAGGATGTAGATGATTTAAAATTTTGACGACTTGCACATAGGCATAGGAACTTGTCGAGGGAGATGACACAAACAATCTAGTTTGAAAAACACAATTACAAGGTATTTTAGATAAATTAGGATGGCAACATTGGATAAGAAGGGACAACATTTTAAAAAATAGTCAAAATCCAGACACTATCAATAAGGTTTTTCGTACTAAATCATTTTTAAGATTAAAATTAATATTTACCTTGATGTTCATAGGAAAATCAATGTTCATCAACATCTCAAAATCTTCTTGGAGGTTAAGTAAGGTCAATCCAGGACCTCTTCCTCACACTCTTTTGCAAGGCATAAAAACCATGTTCATTTAGTATTAATAAACCTACATTTGTTTGTTGTTCATGCAATATTTTTTGGAAGTTATATAGAATATTTTTATAAGACGAAGTGGTTTAAAAAAAAATTGTAAACAACTTAGATAACTTATAATCATTTCCTTGCAAAATTTAGTGTTTTTCGTTACAAGTTAAGTAGTTAGATTTGTTTTATATTTAGGTTTTTTTATTACAAGTTTATGTAATTGATTGTTAAAATCTCTCAACCATACACTTTGTGGCTTGCATTAAACCACTCCCTTACAACTTAATCTTGCTTAACCCCAAGAAGCTAAGAATGTCAATTTTTTTGCATATATATTAAGTGAAGCCAATGTGAACATTTTTCTTTATGTTTATCATTGCTTGCAATTTTCGCACAAATAAGAGGAAAATATTTTTTAGATTTGAGGACAAACCTTAATTTCCTTGCTTCCAAATTGAAACATAGTATTGAATGTTGGGATTTTAGTTTTGTTTGTCACTTCAATATATCTAGTAAGTAGTTTAATTAATTAGAAATCAAGATATACTTAATTAAATTAGGTATAAAATAGTATGGGTTGATTAAATTATAATTAGCTTGCTTTGGTTTACAATAGCAGTATAATAATTTTCCTTTTTACCAAATTTTCATGTCAAAACTAAGAATGATTTTTTTCTTTTTCAAAATAACAACTAATAAACATTTCTTACTAATGCAGACTGAAAATCAATTGTCTTATCAGACAATTGTTAAATGGAAGATTAAAAAAAAAACTCAAAAACATTTATGAGTTCATTTATATTTCTTTCAATTATTTCCAAACAAATATGCAATTACAAAATTTTATGCTTGCAGCTCTTATTCCTATTTCATTCGTCATTGCCAGAGACAAACTTGAACTCATTTCAATGCCTTCATTCATCTTCTTCTTTTCCCCACACCCACAATCTGTATTATTTCTGCTAAAGTGATATTTTTATTTACTGTCTTCCTTTTTTGGTTTTCCACGCACCTATCCTCTGGCTGTTGCTACGCCCTTATGTTTTCTTCCTACCTCCTTTTCGTGGTCTTTTGTGAGCTTTCCTTCACTTTAATTTCTTCTCCCATTTACTTTTATTTTTCATCTCCCCTACTGCCCACACCTTTTCCTATTTTATTTGGCAATTCAAAATTATATTTTCCCTCATGTAAATAAATGCCTGCATTTTTATTCATGCCTATCATTGTAAATTTCATAGATTTTAAACATTTTATTTGTCTTTCTATCATCAACAAAACTTTAATCAAAAGTGCAACCTAAAATAATAAAAATGAAAACCACACTTGAAGTAATTAAATGACTCCTTGTTTCGACATCAAATATATCGTGTACGAAAATGTTCCATGAGTGAGGAGCACATGAACATTTGGGAAAGCTTGAAATCGAAATTCCAAACTTCTCCAAATCTAAAGAATTGATCCATGAAGCTTCATCTGTTGCACGGTTATTCTAACGAGCAAGATATTGCCAATACTCCTTCCTTGTCTTTCTAGCTATACGTGAATCAATGATATGATCAATTCTCTTAAACTCCTTCTTCAACAATTGGTACATCTAGTCTTGTACATCTAGAAAATACTTGACTTTATGGTCTTCTTCTGTGTTATTGTCTCATTTATTAATGTATTGACATTAAATGTTAAAAAAAAGGCTTTAATACATTAATAATTTTGTGCATTTTTACATCACTAGGCATTAATCCCCTAACCATGAAGACGAAGTTTGACGTACTACTTATGAAGAGAGGGATAGAAAAATTGAATATCTTGAGAATTAGATTACAAACCTAAGTGCTTATGAAACCATTACCATGTGGGCTCAAGTCATAATTCATAGGGACTTTAAAATAACATAAGGAATCTAAAATAAACTAAACAACACAAAATAAAAAAATAACACAATACAACAAAATCAAGCTTCAAGCTCTAAAACTTGCTTGGTTATTCTCATTAAGTTTGGAACCTAGAGGTTGAATAGACTAGGTTGCAATCTATCAATCAGTTAACCCATTTGCATAAAAATGTTACAATAAAATGCTATATTAAAATCAAAACCAAACTTCAAGAATAATTTCTTCATATTATATCTGATGTGCAAAGGAAGATCAATGTATTAAAATAATTTTAATTAAAATATTAGTATAGAGTTTCCAACTATTTGTTCAACCAATCGAGACCATACATCCTAAAAATTAATCTAACCAATCATTCTCCACTATACTCTATGCATCCCCCACTATATTCTATGCACCCACCTACTATAACATATACTTTTATTCCTTCAAATGATCCAATCATTAGAACATGCTTACAATGTTTGAAAGAGTTATTAGATAACAAAATTAAGATTGAGGTTGCCAATACCCTCAACAAATTTTCATAAGTTGATGAAGGATACTCCCCTTGAAGACCAAAACTCATGAAAATAACAAAAAATAGTACAACCAATGCTAGAAGAAACACAGATCTTCTATTATTAACTTCATTACATGGGCTTTGGTTACAATCATCTACAAGTCTGCAAATATGAAACATATTCGTTCTAGGCTTCCTTTCCTTACAACAAACCTCTATAGTCTTCCTATTATCGACCTCCAGTCTTGTCGACACTAACCCAACTACCAGGCTTCCTATGCCCCATTTTCTCCTCTCTATCTTCACTAGCAAGGAATTTTCTTTTGCCACAATCTCGTCCAGGTTCGTTGCACATTCTATTTTCATCAAACTAGAAACTAGGGTTTCATTCCCATTCGCTGCATTCACTTGCAATCTGATCTTCATTTAATGCTTTTACCTGTCTTGCCTTAGTACCACTACTTTCTTCAATCACCAACCATAATGGTTTCCTTATTGTCTGCTCTGTCTTCTCAAACACGCCATCAATCACCATCTTCTTACCTTAACTGCTTCTCTTCAAACCATTGACGACACTACTACTTATCAGATTGAGACAATTCCATGTCACACCGATATTGATCTCTTTCGCCAATACCTCATCACCATTGTCATCCACGTCATCACCATGCAATTCGCAACAATGATGCAAATTGATCTACTGACCAATCACATACTAACATCTGTTCGTACACATCATCACCACCTTCCTATCGGGTCCCACAAAAAGTCAATGCCATGCCTTCATTGTGTCGAAGGGATACTAAAACAACTCTCCCCAATACCTGGAAATCTCACCAATTAAGTTCCTGTCGGAATTTCAAAGAGACTCGTCAAATCATCCTACTAATATATGCATCTCCCTTCGACGAGAAATTTTGCAACCGTTCATTGCTGTCACCTTCACTATTGCCATGTCGGAGAGTCAAGAAACCATGTCTCTTTGAAATCCCCATATCTTGCCAATGAACCAATTCACCGAAACACAGATCATTAGGGGTCAAAGTTCGCTCCTCCCTCATACTGTCTACCATCTTTGGAGTAAGGCATAAGCCCTATCCCTAACTCACAAAGCCCAAACTCATCCTTGCCAACGTCTATTATTTTTGGGTGTCAGAGTTTTTCCTTGCATCATACATTCCCTAGCAATCAAGTAAGCCTCAACACTAAGTGTTGATGTTGCCCATTCACATCACAAAGTAAGCCACCAGTCCGAAGTCCGAAAACAAACCAGCCTATTCCAAAAATGACTAACTCCTTTTGTATTTCTTCCTTGGCATGCAATAAGCTGTAAGACCGAGGCCCGAAGCCCGAACTTCTGCACATCTTCAAGACATAACTTCATTCTCCTACTCAACAAACTCTAGCTAGCTTAGCCCTTATTCCAAAAGAAACAACTCTACTTTTTTTTGGTTGATGCAAGATTGCTCTCACACCCTGGATGCTCCTGCATTAGACACCCGAGGTAGGAAGAATTTTGTGAATATGGATTCACAAAATGGAGTTGAGTGGTAGTACCACCCTTTCAAACTGCAAGCAATCCTCATCCAACCCCATTGCTGAAATTGGTACCTGCAATTGCTTCTTCTTTCTCCTCTTCAAACACTTAGCTGGAACAAGCAATCTCCTCCTCTAAAAACTCTATTCTTTACTCCTCTTCCATGATGTAGAATCAACTCCACCATAACCCGACCACCTCCTCCAAATGTATATCTCATTCACCTCTAATCTTGTGGGATTCAACCAACCATAGTTTTTCCATCTCCACCAATTTGCACCTGGACTTAACTCTGCAACACCATACAATTTTTTATTTGCATACCAATCATCCCTAATAAGCTTTAATTGAACCATCTAATATACATTCACTAACTCATCCATCTCAACATGAAAATAATATTTCTTAAACTCATTAAGAGATTATTTTACCTTCTCATCACCTGTTGCAACTTCAACTTCATTCTCTTCCATCATGCCTTTGATAATACATGAAACTATATCACCTTATTGTCCTATAACCAATGCATTATACTCTTTTTCCACTACTACAATCCTTTCATTCATACAAAATCCAGTCATATCTTCATCACAAAATTTAAATTATTATGCATTACCTCCTTCTCCGATATTGCTACATCCACTTGTTCATCACCGCCCTTGGGTACAACTTTGTACTCCTCTTTCTTTATGCATTCTAAAATACATTTTTCAGCTGCAATCACTTCCTCCTCTACATCCACATCAATGTTAGCAGTATAATCAAATAAATCATCCTTTTCTCCCTACAACAAATTTTTAGTCATACCAATCTCCTTATCACATAAGAAGTCATCACCTGATGCCAAGGCCACATCACCAAACAACTCAACTTTCTTTCCCCATTTTCCTTCCTTACTTCTAGTTGTAGTGTTTTCATCCACAAAGACACTCATTTCTACAACATATTCTTCTACATTACTCTTATCATGCTCAGACAAATCAATTTTTTTATATAAATTAGAATTTACCTCTTTCCTCTCCATAGTCCACACTTCTGAAACTTCTTTCTTGTCTTCAACATAATATGCCACTGTTTGTATGCCCTTAGAAGGACATATTGTGGTTTCACACTTCATCTCCTGATCCTTGATTACAATGCCGTCAAATGGATTTATTGCTACAACAACTTTTTCCATTTCTACATGTTGATCCTCATTGGAACATACACCAAAATATGGGTGAACCTCATTATCTTCTGTTGCAACTTTCATTGTTTCAATTCTCCCTTCATTATCACTCTCCATGTCATTTTGGAACACAAACCAAATTTGGTTCTAACCTCACCAAAATCTGAAACTTTTAACCTTCTCATACCTAGCCATCCCATTCATACCATTCACATGAAAACTAGAATTTTCTATGAATTCACAAGATGCAAGTTTTACCTTTTATTCAATTGCTTCAACTTCGGTGTCCTTTTTTTCAATGTTCTCCATCGCAATCAACTCTTTTGCTGCTGTTGCAACCTCTGTATCTTCATCCTTCATGTCTTCCAATAGACATCTCTCAACTTCAAGTCCAGGGTCCTCAACTTGCTCATCCTCTTTCTCGATGTCACATGCATGACACTTTGTTGCATCCTTTTTCTTTCTTGTAGTCAAAACATCATTAGAAAGATAAAATTTATCTTCAACTCTTGTCTTCTTTTGTTTCCACCTTCTTATCTTGTCCTCCAATTCATTTATTTTCTGTTGCAACTGTATCATTTCTTTTTCTCTAAATCTCCTTTTGATTTCCTCTAGTCTAGGAATCCTTGGAACCCATCTAATGACAAAAGTTTTCTTTTTTCCCTTTCTCTTGTCCATTTTCCAGGCCTCTCAAAGTCATAACAACACAAATCTTCAACCCTCAAGTTTTACTGATGTAAACTGCCTCGCAGTCAACTATCTATTTACAACCAAGGGAACCTCAGTTCCTCAATCCTTTGAAATATCTCCTTACAAGTTAAACATCAATCTATAAGCATGGTCCACACACTCTTTGTAACTTAACAACAAAAAATATTCAAACCCTCATGTTTTACATATGTAAACTACCTTACATTCGATGATTTGTTTACAAATATTCAACACCTTCAGATGCTATTGCAAATCCACACACTCTCAATGCTTTAACAAAAGCTTCAAACCCCCAAGTTTTACATATGTGAACTGCCTCACATTCAGTGATCTATTCATAGACACAAGAACCTTAGTTCATCTCTTGCATACATCTGCAAGAAAATTTCACACACACTCCAACCCTTATATCCTGGTGCAAACTACCTCACGTTTGGTGCTTTGCCTGCACACTCAAGAACTCCTACTCTAATACTACTGAAAAAGGATACTTCCCTTATAGACCAAAACTCACAACAATAACATAAATAAACACAACCTATGCTAGAAGAAACAAAGATCTATTATTAGCTTCATTACATGGGCCTTCTAATCACATCATTTGCATAGCCATCACATGGGATTTGGTTACAATCATCTACAAGTCTACAAATATGAAATAGATTCGCTCTAGGCTTCCTTGGCTTACAAAAAACCTCTATAGTCTTCCTATTGTTGACCTCTAGTCTTGCCGACGCTAACCTAACTCCAGGCTTTCTATTCCCCCTTTTCTCCTCTCTTCCTGTTTCTACTTGGATTATATCCTCCTCTCTATCTTCACCAACAAGCAATTTTATTTTCCCATAATCCTGTCCAAGTTCATTGTATACTGTATTTTCATCAAACTAGAAACTAGGGTTTCATTCCCATTCGCCACATTCACCTGCAATCTGATATTCATTTAATGCTTTTACCTGTCTTGTCTTAGAACCACTACTTCTGTCAATCACCAGTTTAGAATGGTTTCTTCGTTGTCTGCTCTGTCTTCTCAAACACACCATTGATCACCATCTTCTTGCCTTACCCACCTCTCTTCAAACCATTGAAGATACTACTACTTATTAGACTGAGACAATTCCATGTCACACTGATATTGATCTCTTTCGCCGATACCTCATCACCATTGTCATCCATGTCATCACCATTCAACTCACAACAATGATGCGGATTGATCTTCCAACCAATCACATACTACCATTTTTCAATACACGTCATCACCACCTTCCTATCAGGTCCCACAAAAGTCAACGCCATTCCTTCATTGTGTCGAAGGGACACTAAAACAACTCTCCTTGATACCTGGAAGTCTCACCGATTAAGTTCCTATTAGAATGTTGAAGAGACTTGTCAACTCATCCTATTGATATATGCATCTTCCCTTGACGAGAAATTTCACAACTGTTCACCACTGTCACCTTCACTATTGCCATGTTGGAGAGTCAAGAAACCATATCTCTTCGAAATCCCCATATCTTGTCAGTGAACCAATTCGCCGAAACACAAATCATCAAGGGTCGGAGTTTGCTCCTCCCTTATATTTTCTACCATCTTTGGAGTAAGGTGTACTCCCTATCCCCGAATCGCAAAGCCTGAACTCATCCTTTCCAACTTCTATTATTTTTAGTTGTCAAAGTTTCACCATGCATCATGCATTCCCTAGCAATCAAGTAAGCCTCAACACTGAGTGTCGATGTTGCCCATTCACATCACGGAGTAAGCCACTAGCCCGAAGTCTGAAACAAACTAACCTGTTATGAAAATGACTAAATCCTTTTGTATTTCTTCCTTGGCATGCGATAAGCTGTAAGACCGAGGCATGAAGCCCAAAATTCTGTACATCTTCAAGACATAACTTCATTCTCTTGCTCAACAAACTCTAGCCAGCTTATCCCTTATTCCAAAAGAAACAACACTACTATTTTTTTTGGTTGATACAAGATTTCTCTCACACCCTGGATGCACTTGCATCATAGGTACAAAGGAAGGGATCTAAATTTTCACAATAAATCCTATGCTAAAAATATTTAGTAGCTTCTCCATTGAGGTGTTGTGGTTTTTAATTCCCCAAGCCAACATGCTTATAACAAAACTTGACAAAACAACTTTTTTCAAATAAGGACAATGACAGTGATAATGCAATAATAATATGGTGCACTTGCACAACAATGTGCACACAAGTGTCACAAAGAAACAACAATGAATACAACAATACAACTTTACCATTGAATAAGCAAGGTAGAAACACTAGAATACTAACCACTCATGAGATAAATACACCATGATGAACATATGAGACAGAGAGGTAGAACAACACCTACATGGCGAATGGTTACTAAATCACAATTGTGTTCTCTCACAATAAAATACTAGGATAGGATGAGGGAATCATCAATCTCCAATCCAAATCTAGATGCTCATCAAAACTCTTAACATAGAGGAAAACCTTCACACAAGGTTTCCTAACCATGCAACATAACTCATCACTAACTAGAATGATGATGAGTCACTTCTAGAAAACTACACACTTTCGAAGATGTCTCATCACAACGCGACCGTTGACATTAGATAATTAGAAGTATAATACTCCACAACACCCCATGAACTTTGAGGAATATTGAGAACACCAAAAAGTCCAACCACAAAGGATTAAAACCTTCCCAAGACTTCACAAGACTAGGTGCACGATCTCCCTAACACTAGTTTTGACAACTAGACAACTTCAAAAGAAGGCACACAAAGCAAGACAAGAGGAGAACAAGTCCTCAATCAAAACATATAATCCATGCACACAACACCGAAATAGAACACTGGGATCATGAGAAAAATATTTTTTTACATGATTTTCCCATACACAACCTCGAAATAAAGAAAGATAAGTCCTGAAATAAAGAAACTTGACTAGGTGTTTGAGGGTTCTGACGACTGAAACAATCAAAATGAGAAAAATACAAGGCATAAAACCTATTCATTAGTAGAATTAGCCTTATAAAACCATTGAATATTTGAGGTTAAGAGGATTTGTATTTTTTTTTGTATGAGAAGCATGCTGCCCAAACATAGGATGAGGCCTCCTAAACACAGGATGAGGCCTCCCAAACATAGATAGACAAAAGTTGTAGTTTTTTTCTTGCCAAAACTAGGCTGCCCTAGTATGGTACTAGGCTACCCAAACATGCCATAGGGCTGCCCGAAATTACCAAGTGTTATCACAAAATCTAGCAAAGCTCGTTCCACGGATAACCCCCCTAGAAACTTGTTTGTTTCCTAGGATTCGTGAAGTTCAAGCAGCATAATGAAGTGATTTTCAAGCCACCTCAAAATGTGTTCCAAAGTCTCAAATAGTCAATTCGAGCATTCCCCATATTACCTCGCGAAGACAAACGAGCTCAAACGAAGTCTCACTGTCGTACTTAGTGAAAACAGTGGCCTGAAAAGTGCGCTCCTGCTTGAAGCCAAAGTTGGCTAAATAAGTGCAGACGCTAAAATTTTAGCCCCTACATGAAAGTAAACTTTTCTAAAATGTAATAGCTCTAAATTTTAGCCCATTACACTTTTCTTCGACACTTAAACTTTTTGGCTCCTGGCACGCTTTCTTCATGTTTTCGTGATTTTTCGTCAATCGCGGCCACTTTTCGTGCCTTCCAATTTATTGCTCAACTTGAGTTAGGTTTTCGATTTTCTCTTTTGCTTAAAGGTGTTTTAATTCACCATTTTCATTGTTATGATTTTTGTTCTTCCTCTCTTCATGCTGGGCGAGTTTTCTTCAAACTACAAATACGCTTTTTTGACATCCCTCTCCAATTTTTTGCGTTTCATCTTTGTAAGTTGTTACCCTTGCTTTCTCTTATTCTCCATTTAAATGGCATCCATGCGGATAAACTTTTCCAACTCAAAGTGTTTCCATTCATCCCTACATTTGTTTTACCAAAAATGTCTGGATCTGAAAGCTAAAATTTAATGACATAATGAAATGTCAAAATAAATTCTAACTCGAAATGGGCGCTAAAAGCTTCACATCAAGGCTGAAATCTCAAAAAATATGAGATTTTACAATCTTTTCCAGACTTAGTCATTTTAGTGCAATGGTGCTGAATTTTTTTGCTTTACACTGGCAGTTTTATCTTAGTTCTCTTCAAACTCGCTCTATTTCCATTCCGGACCCCGTTTCTTCGCTCCGCATCGTTTTTCGTGCCTAGTTGCTCGTTTCATGCTTGCTCAACATCGTTGCTTCACGCTTCCCATGTTGTTTTACGCTACGCTGATTCACCATCTCTTGATTTCTCTTCTAAGCAAGTGATCCAGAAGGTGATGTTTGATCTTGGTTCTTCCCAAAAGTTTTCTGGGAGACCCGTAGTATGCCGAACGGTGCAAAACAAAAGAAAGGGAAGCTCATTTCATGTTGACATTTTTGAGGTGCATCCCATTATGCATCTTGTAAATATTTCTCGACATTTTCGAATGTCATTTTGTAAATTGTAATTACACCAAGTCCAAAGATGTAATATTTTCAAAACAAATTACACTTTGACTTTGGTCAAAGTTAGGTGAGATCTCCTAAAATCGCTCACCTAACTTTCCCTGATTTTCTCAATCTCTTTCCTTCTTTTGCTCATCCCTCTTTCTATATAATGTGAGGGATTTTCATTGTAAATTATCTTTTAGCCTTTTGCAACGAAGTGTTGCCCTTTTGTAAGCAAATTTGTGAAACTTTGCGTTCATGCTTTGTGAATGAGATTCAATCAATAAAGAAAAGGATTGCAAGCCAAACTTTGCGTTGGATTCGATACTTTTTGAAGTTGATCTGATTTGGTAGTGATTAGTTCAAGGAATCTGAAAGACTCTAAGTAGTTGATGTAAACTTTTGTGTTTACATTTGTATTTAGATTGCATTGTTATTTTTGTTTTTATCATTGGTTGAATGATCTTACAAGACTTTGTGCTTATAATCATTCATGCTCTTGCATGTTCTAGTTGAATGATCTACAAGACTTTATTGCTTGTAATTATTCATACTCTGGATACTTCGAAGGATCCACAAGACTTGTGCTTGTCGTTCTGCCTGTTGATCTTTTGTTGGATGATCTACAAGACTTTGTGCTTGTAATCGTCATCTTTATTGATAAATGCTCTACAAGACTTTGTGTAGCAAAGCAGTGCGTAATGCAATGCTCATAAAGCTACGAACACTTTGTGCATACGTGAGCCCATTTTACTTTATTTGTTTGTTATTAATCACTTCGGTATCTCTTCGCTTTGAGAGATAGAGATATTGGCATTACTGCTAGTTGTTTGTTTCAAGTTATCAAGAATTCAAACTTCCAACACGTGAAGCATTGTAAACATCTTCTCTGAAAAGAGAGGATGAATGTAACACACCCACTCATTTCGTGGTACATTTTGTTTTTGTTTGATTAACCTGGTCATAGATGGTGCGTGCCCCTTTAGGAGAGAGAGATTCATCTCACATAGGCTGGCTGAAGTCCAAGTTGTAATCTATCGGCTGATTACATAATTTTCACCCAACACCAGGCTACTCCAGTATGGTACCAGTCCACCCAAACATGCCACAAGGCAACCCAAACTTACCAGGCTGCCCCACTGGAGTTAGACAACTTTCCAAATAGTCTTGGTTAAAACAATGAAGACACTTTGAAAAGAACCAAATGAGATGTTCCTAAGTTCATCTTAGCCTTTGCAAATTATAATATTTAAAATCCCAAATCAATCATGCTCAATTCCAACATTGAGACATGTAATTAAACCAATATTCTTTTTCCATTATCAAATGTTACAATTTATAATAATAGGACTCAACATCCTTTACATATACATTTTACATTTGAGTGAAGTACTAAATAGCATAAGGTATACTTATTACATGGTACCAAACTCAAGCTCAATCCTCAAACCTCCAACCACCAATGGTGGTTACCATGCTAATCGACCTCATGGAATCAAAAGGATCCACACCCACCATGCAAGGGGATAGTCACATGGGGCCACAAGCACAACACTCATGCCAAACACATGGATTTTAAGGGATTACACACACACCACACATGATGAAAACACTCACCATATACATCATATCAAAGCACTTAACCAAAATCTCGAGATTGATCCAATACAAGAAATCACTTGATACAATCACAAATGGTATAACTCAATCCATATTGGAAAAACTCACCCATGTCATGTCACAATCCATATTGGGCCAACTCACCAATTCCATACAAAGAATCATCCTTGGACAAACTCACCAAGGACATAACCTAATCACATGAAAGGGAATAGATCATCCTTTGGGTACTACTCAACTACACTAGAGTTAGATATTAGAGAGAAAGAGAGGGAATGCCATCATGGAAACTCAGGTGGGGCTCAACGCAAAACCGATAGACAATGGGTACTTGATCTTACAAGTCTTACAACCCCTAAGTGACTTGTCTTCCTCGACCATCCTTAACTTGTATGAGCACTCAAGGCATGAGGGGGATATCCATTATCTTGGTTAATTAATTACCATATTTCATTAGTTATCACTTGTTAATCCAAAATCCCCCACACCATGATTTCCTATGCACCACTTTGGATTGGGATCCATTCCCATAACTCTCTATTACTTACACCCTAAGCTCATCACATTCTTCAACAAATATGATATGAAGAATAATGCATAAAATTCATTTTTTCGAAGTAAAACAAACATGGTCTCATAATTTTCTAAATCAACAACAATTAAGGAGACTTTATTTCACATTAAAATTCATCCAGAATCAATCAAAAAAATAATTTTTAAAATTTTTTTTATGAAGGAAATCCATTCATTTTCCAATTTCACCATTAAAGAATGCTTGAAATTTTAAATTTTAAATTTCATTTTTCTAAAACTACCATTTGGTTCTAAATAAAAAATAAATAGGGAGACTTCTTTCCTTGCATTAAAATTCATCACAAGTCACTTCTAAATTCAAATTTTCTAAAATTAATTATAAAGGAAAAACCATAGAAAACCCAAAACCACCATTGAAGAAAAGCTTGGAATTTCAAATTTCAAATTTCTAAAAATATACTTTGGTTCTAAATATGCCCAATAACACACTTTTCACATCAATTTCACTTTTCACACATTTCCCAAAAATTTGGGCATTATAACCCCATATTTTGCAAAATCTCAAAAAAATTAACAAAACAATAAAATGAGCATGAAATTTTACAAAATGAATTGCGTTGGGAGGTGTCTACACTCCCCCAATCATTCCAATATCTAAATTTGAAAGAAATTGACTAAGTTAAAAGAAATAAATAAAATATCTCAAATTATATTAAAACTTCAAATGGAGAATACCTTAAGCATGAACAAATGAAAACACAAGATCACTTGCAAGCACATTCCATTTCCCATTCCTAATATGATAAATACAATCTCATCAAATTCCCCTTCCAAACACTCTCCCAGTCAACAAAAACAAAATCTCCCGAAAGAGGGTTTTATCCTCTTCAAAAAAATTCCAAAATGAAATTACATCCTCAAAATAAAACCCCTTTTTCCTATTTACCCTTTTCCCAATTTCAAATAAATCAAAATAAAATTCATTTTCTATTTCCTTAATTTCCATTTTCCTCAATTGAAATAGACACATCAATCAATTTTTAAATAACCTATATCATTTAAATTCACAATTTAAATCAATATAAGCATATATCCATTTGAATTAACAAAATTAAGAATTCAAACATGATATTTAATCAAACATAACCTACAATTCCCAACCCACTAAAATTTTGCAATTAAAGTAGATAATAGATTAAGTTTCATTTCTACTTTCTTTCTATTTTCCCCTTTCTTGAAGTATAAAAAATATTTTAATAACCAACATATGAAATCATTTAAATTCCTAACATTTCATTTATAGGAAAAATACAAAATTTAAACCAATTATTAAACCAGGCATTTACTGGTTGTTCATGACATAACAAAATCCAAAACCACCTATGATTTGGATCCAAATTCACATAGGGTCAAATATGACACATATCATACTTGATTCAAGTATGATCAAGGAATGGATAGGGAGGCCTAATGTGACATCTCTGAATTAACCACCATTGGGGAATAACTCAAACATGTGTATCCAAGTGAAAAAATAAATCTATACCTATAACCATTCAATGCACACCGAGAGTACTTGCTCAATGTATATATAGTCGAAACAAAGCATAATCACCCAATGAGGTCGAATATCAAAGCATAAATAAAATCAATTATATAACTCATTAAATAAATCATTCCTTCTAAACATCAATAATCAGGATTACATTTAATCACAACATAAATAATACATATCACTAAACTAAAGCATAATGATAACCAAATAGGTAGACATACAAAATGCTAACAACCGACATATTGAGGAACCTCATCTTGAACATACAATGGTTCATACACACCATTTAGAGCCATAAAAATAATCACCACAAAAATCTCAAGGAAATGGTGAAGTGAAAACATTGATCTCACATTAACAAGATGCAAGCGAGAGGGGCACTACATGGTTGCTAAAGTATTTTCAAAAATTCTAAAGGGAATAACATTGGATGAATACTATCAATTACTTAAAGAATCCATTCATTGTTTCAAGAAATTCATGTGAATTCATATAAAAATTTGACATGAAAAAAGTTGGCATTTGAGAATTTATACACATCGAACAAGATCCTTGTTAGGTTCCCAAATCTGCGCCCTATTTGCTAAGCTTTTAGATGAACTCAACAGATTTGGACTAACATGGGACTGCTTTTAGGTTGTGGGTAACTTGTTCGAAAACAGACCTCCAGTGATAAGGGTTGGCTTCCCCTTTCGATGTCACCTAACTATGTAATCTTTGAGATAAGGGTAAGAATTTGCATGAAAATAAACCTAACGTTGAAAAACCTAAGGTGATGCACCAAAACAACCTAGACCTGTTAACAACCTATCACCTTCAAATTAAAATCATAAAGCCTGACTCACACAACTCACTTTCCAATGTAGTTTACATAAATAATTTATAAGAAGGACTGTAATAGTGCTTTTAAAAGGAAAATAGGGGTTTCACAACTAACAACACTACTAAACAACACAACTTATAACCTGTAAACATACATTTTCTGCTAAGTGGATGTATAAACATGAGACAAGTCTGCAAGGAAAGATAAATTTTCACAAGAAAAATTGATCAACCATTAATGGCATACCATGTGTGAACACGTAAAATATCTTGATTGACATTGTGCATCGATCTTGACTTACTAACATCATTTTCTTCTGAATAATCCTAGGTCTAATATTTTAATCAGAAATTCCCCTATCTGATTAAATTCATCAATATTAGTCTCTTAATTAAATAGAAATCATTTTATCTGAGTAAGTCAATCTCTTTGTTAATTAAATCAATCATCTAATCTAATTATCCCTATTTAATTAAATAATCAATTTATTTGATTAAATCTCTAAAGTCTATCCATTAAATTAAATAAATTAAAACCTTATTTGATTTAATCTAACACCCATCTCTTTTAATTAAATAAAATCAAACCCATATTTAATTAGCCTCTTATCATATTCCTCTCTTATTTGATTTAAATAAATCCATAAATTTGAGTCAAATAAGTCACATCATCTAACCTCTCTCATTAAATTAAATTAACCCTTGATTAATTTAATCTCATCTCATGTCCATCCTCTAGATAATGCAAGTTGCACATGAAAATAGATTTAACTCATTTAGTATTAAATATCCTATTTTTCCTCACAAGACTATCTTTTGGAATATTCTCTCAATTTGAATTCAAAAATTCCAAGTCAACATGTACATCTAACAAGGCAATAACGTCCTCTTACATGTCCTTTTCCTTGAGCCAAGTGGCATTTATTGCATTTTCCCTTCCCTCTTGCATGTCATTTCAACAAATTTGAAATTCAAAATTATGCATTTATTGGCACAAACCCCAAATCTTGCACATCCTTCATCCATTCATAGATTGAAAAGTGGCATCATACCATTGGATGAATGTTAGTCCCACATTGCTCAAATTTGGACATTCATCCATCTTGGAATTCTATAAATAAATAGCTCATGTCCTCATTTCATCATCCACAATTTATGCAAAGTTACCATGCTCAAATATCCATCAAATTTCATCAATCATTCTTGAATCATAGTTAGGTTTTGCAGATTTTAACTTGGAGCACTCTTCAACATCAACAAAGTGGATCAAATCTTCATCAACATATCAAGCTTGCATCTTAGGAATTGGGAAGGGCCAATTTTCATCAAAATTGGCACAATTCTATGGATCATGAGTTGCATCTAACTGATTCAATCTTTGTTTCATCATTTCCATTGTGTTCTTTAATATTTTCTTCCTATTTTGAATGTTGTAAATTGATTTCATGGGGAATCCTTGTTTTGGGTTGCAATCACTTGTCTAACTCATTTATTCTTGTTGTTTTGCAGGTACCAAGGTTGGGGTTCACACATTTGGTGCTAGAAGGAGGGCTTGAAATCATTCTTTCTTATCTTTTCTTAAAAAT